>CAEFZY010049918.1:0-39682 GCA_903066815.1 Brachyrhaphis roseni
TATATATATATGTTGAATTTCAGATAAAAAATTTATTTGTCTGCAAATATGTTCTACCCAGAACTCAAGCGCAATTTTTAGGTTCACCTGCATCACATTCTGTTTAAACAAAATAAAAAGAAAACATATATATATATGTAAAGCACCTTTTGGTGTCCAATTATTAATTGACTAACTGAAAAAAATAATCAGCATCACACAATGAAGTATTTTTAGCTGCAGAAACCTCCTACAAATGATGGTACGTTCACGAAAGAAACGCTGTTATTGCACTTTAAGAAATAAAATGTTTATTTTAATGGATTATTTAGGGACTAAATTATGTTTACTTGTATCTTTTAATGCTGCATAAAAAAATAGCAGAATGTTCCAATTTTTTTATCCAATTAACTGTTAAAATAAACTGTTGCAGCCCGAAATAAATCAGTGTCATATACACATATATGAGATAAAAAGTAATCACCTTCTTCACTCTGGTGGCCAAATCCTGAACAAAGAGTTTCCTCAGGTTGTGGAGAGTCTGCAGCTCTTTTGCCTGCAACAGAAAAAGATCAAATGAGGTAAAAACTCAAAACACGTAGAAGTAATGCAACCTAACTCATTACTGAACGCACCACTGTTTCTTCAAGCCCCTTCAGGTCCTGTCTGGCCTGCTCCCGTCTGTCCTGCATCACCCTGAATAACAGGAAGCGAATCAGCAACAGTAACCGCATGTCAAACGTCAGCAGTCACATGCAGAACAGCAGCCAAACTGATGAATCTGAACCAAGCTGGGCTTTTTGTACGTGTGTGACACATACGTGAGCTCGTGCAGCTTGCGGCTCTTCTCCTGGTCGGTGGACTTTAGCTTCTCGTGCTCCACTTTGAGCCTCTCCTGCTCCAGCATGATCTTCTGGTTCAAGCTAGGGGGAAACAAAACGGAGTTACAATTAAAATATCTGCCTCAGTGCACCATCTCAACTCAATTATTATGAGTAAATCTAAAGTTTAATACTCCTTTTATGTTCATCTGACAGACACTAACAGACACAAACTACCGTAGGGTTGGAACTTTAACGCGTGAATTCTGATTAATTTATATCAGATTTAAAGGTCATCTATTATTTTTCCTTGAACATGTTAGAATAGATTTGTGGGTTAAACAAATCCACAAATCATATTCATTACGGTTTTTTCGCAAAATCTTTCGTAGATAATGAGATTTTTGTCTGCTCAGTTTCAGTTGTTTTAGGGCGCCTTGTCAATTTAAATCCAAGTTGCAGCTGGCCACAACCCCCAACTGGCTGGTAGATGAGTTTCTGAGTGAGATTTACCAATATTTTAATTTATAATTTTTTTTTTATCCGATTACTCAATTAATCATGAGAATAATCAATAGATGACTCGATTACTAAAATATTCATTTACAACAGCCCTAGTTCAGACTGAAGTGGAAGTACAAAAACATATGAAAAAGTGAATTGTGCATAATCGGTCTTCTTTAATGTTTCCGCTTTGTTGAGCGTATATGTCCATTTATTCAATAATTTAGCAGCAAAAAAGGTTATTGGATTGAAAATGTTGCTTATTTTGTCAACATATAGTTTTCAATTAATTCCAATTAATTACAGAGTCTGCAATTCATTTGATTAAAAATTAAAAGCCGTCTTACTCCTGCAGCTCGGTGATGAGCTTCTCCTTGTTGTCCAGCTCGTCTCTCAGGCTGCTGATCTGTTTCTGGTGGGCTTCACGGTGGGAGTGGATCTGCTTCTCCACCGCTTCCTGAACACAAACATAAATACAATTTTAGACATTTTAGAGGCAGATTTAACCTCAGTTTCCATAAAGCAGTGATTTAATTGAGACTGACCTTAACTTCATTAGCAGTCTGGATCTCATTTTCCTTCTCCATTGCATGAACTTTCTCTGTAAAACAGAAGATTTCCATTGGTTAAAAAAGGTCAACATATTGAAATAATCAAATGCAGTGAAACAGACAAAGTTTTGACTTTTTTAACCATTTTACGAGCAAAAAGCATTCCAAGTACCTAGTAATATTCCAAATAAAAAAAACTGGTGGGTTGTTTCCATAACTCTACTGCTACCGAGTTGTGAGTCAGTAGCAGTCTCAACTCTGAGTGCCCAGAAGTTGGGTGCCAGACTCTTTAATCAACTCCAGATTCTGTTAGGTCATAGCAAATTTAACGCCAACTGTCGATAAATTTTCACTAATCCATGATAGATGGAAAAAAAAAAAAAAGCTAGTTGGCTAGCTAGCAAGGTTATGTTAGGAGACAGCGATAGCCTCAACCGTCTCAAGCCACAGAACACAATGAAAATGTCTTAGTAACTTGGTGCCATCATCTCTCCTTTTAAAATGTTAATGAAATGTTGTCCTTCATCTCTGCATAAATAAATAAACAGCATACGCAGTGCAACTCAAACTTATGAGGAGATCAACCTTTTCACAGATTATCTCTCATATTACACTAATACAATATGGCGACAGTTTTGACAAATATCTAAAATTCTTTTAAAAAGTTACATACTGCAGCTTTACGACATTTTAAGGCCTTAATTGTAGATAGATAAATGTAAGAGTTTTGAAGGATGCTCGTACACGCTGACTCGATAATAAAGAGCCGTACCCTGAGCGCTGAGCTTCACAAGCTCCTCGTTGAGTGAGTCGACGTTCTCCTCCAGCTGCCTCTTCTTCTGCTCCACATTCTGAAGATACTCAGTCAGGGACTTGATTTTAGCCTCATGCTGTGGACAGACAACATTCCTCACGCTTAAAACAAAGATAACCAACAAGAACATTCCGAAACAGAGGTATTTGTACCTCCATCTAGACGTTTTTAAAGTTTTAAATACCTGCGAGATGCGCAGCTGACAGGCAGCCAGTTCTTTCTCGTTCTCGTCCATCTTCTTGTTGCTCTCAGACTGGATACCCTCCAGCTGCTTGCAGCGCTTCACCATTGTCTTCACCTCCGACTTCAGCTTGCTGATGTAGAGACGAGCCACTGTGAACTCCTCGTCTATCAGGCCGCTGCCGCCCTCGTGCTGTTATGAAATCGCCCCAAGAATCAAAAAGGATGCGATTAAATTGAATGGACGGAAGAAAAAGTCAAACATGAGAGGAGAAAAAAAATGCAGAAACAGTCCTGGTACCTTGATGTCATTGCTGCCCACAGCTATTCCAATTTCAGCCAAATCTTTGAGCAAAGATGACATCATCTCCGTCACTCTCTTCTTCTGGTGATTGGACATTTCCTTCAGCTTCTGGAGCTCAGAGTCCAGAGAGGACAAGATAGACTGCAAGCAAACAGGAGATTATAAAATATTGAAACATTATTCATTACACTGCAAAACTACAAAATCTTACCAAGTATTTGTGATCTACTTTCTAAATATGTTAGTACACTTGGAAAAAAGACAAAACTAACTTACAAGTACATTTTCAGCAATATAATATTGACAAAAAGGTACTAGTTCCCCTGGCAGATTATTTCACTTACAACAAAGGAGAAATGTTTTGTTACAAGTGAAATGATCTGCCAATGAAACTAGCAAATTTTCATCAATATTAATAAATTACTGACTTAAACAAGCTCCTGTATATTGCTGAAAAGTTACCTGTAAGTTAGTTTCAAGTGTACAAAGATATTTGCACTAGAAACTAGATAAAAAATACCTGGTAAGGTTTTGTGTTTTTGCAGTGTATTTATGACTGACACATAGTGAAACTGTCCGTTTGAAAAATAAATAATCTGGCCCGCCCAGAGTTAAAGCTTAACCTTTCGACACTTTCTCGTGACAATAATAAACCAAGTCACCTGACTGTTGAAATACTCAGCTATCTCTGATGAATTTATTACTTCCGGTCTCCACTGCTACATTGTCTGAAAAGGATTTGCTTTGGTTTGAAACTGAAACCACATTGAAAATATAGATTTTTAAGGGAAATCCGACTTCAGGATTGTGAACAATAGTATCATGGATAATTATTTCCTTCACAAGTTAAGAGTTTCTAAAGATTTCCAGGTGAAAATCACTAGATGTAGTGTTTATTCAAAACAAAACAAAAAAAGCCTTGAACTGACCCATTAATGTTTTGACAGATCGATTTAAAAGATTTACAAGTTCAAATTTTAAATGTTTGACTGAGACGTGTTGTATCATTACAAAAGATATGTTTTTATTTTCTTTTTTATTTGCACATAAACATATTGACTATTTTGCATTTAAAGATACATCTATATGGATGGTTGATTGCTGCTTAGTTGCTTATGGAATCGCAAACTGATTTATTTGTTCCAACCACTTCTTTTCATTCAAAACTTTTATGTTCAATTTTAAACTGTAAATAAATTAAATAAATAAATAAACGAAGCATCTAGCTCTGCTCCTGTAAGGAATCTGTGAGTAAAAACAACTAATTTGAAGTGACTTTTTCTGTGCCATCCTTACAGATTTTTGGCTGAGCTCCTCACTGATGGACTCAAACTCCTTGGTCTTGTCCTCCACCTCCTGGCTCTTCTGGTCGTAGTTGACAGCCAGCTCCTCCAGGGCCTGCAGCACCTCCTTCACCTCCTCCTTGGAGGCCTCGTTCTCCGTCTGAAGGCGGTTCAGCTCCGCCTGCAGGTTCTCGTGATCCCTCCGGGAGGAAGCCAGCAGCTGAACAACATGGATCATTAGGTTTTAAACTTCTCAGTAAGAGAGAACTAATACATCTTTTTTAATTGTTCCTACAGGTCAGAAATATTAAATAAATCCATTTTAGCTCAGTTTAATTCACTGACTTGTTGTCTGCAACCCCCAGTATCTGTTAAACTACATTGATCATTTTGTCCTTGGACCTGTTGGACCTCCAGATCTCACCTCCTCCTGGTCGAGCATCTGCTGCTTCAGCTTCTCCACCAGCTGGCTTTGCTGGTTGATTTCTTCATCCTGAATATTAAAAAGATTTTAAAAAACAAATTTAAATCACAAGACTGACGTAACAACAACCCCCAACTACAAAACCAGTTTCAATTGTTTTGCATATCTGAAGCCAAAAAAAAAATAAAACCTCAGCTGAATAAGTGTTTAACAAAGCAAATTTTGACATTTTTAAGAATATTAACATCAATAACACCAACAAAGCTTTTCTTCTTCTTCATCAAATCTATTTTCTCCTTTTCCAGCAGCCATTGTACAGTAGTAAAACCAGCTGGCAAACATGCTGGAATTCCGTTGAGGTTGCTAGGTAACGGCACAGTGCCTGTGAATGCATCTTAATCAGGAGGTGTTTGAAACGGATCACTTTCTAAACATTAACTTATTGCTTACTGCTATAAAATGGCCGGGTGTTTTTTTTAAAGTGCTTCGGCTGTTGTTAGAAGAAGTACAGATCCAAATGGAAGTACAAAAAAATTTCAATTTTACATAACCGATCCCTTCAAGCAACCCAGAAACACTTAACTGATACTTGAAGCATATATATAAAGGTCTAAGAATAAACTCTGTCACTAAAGGGAACATAAGAGCCTGAAAAACACCAAAATTTGTAGCTGAATCCCAATTATTTTAGAACCACTAAACTAAATGTTGATTCCTGCGGTTTTTGCAGCAGAGCAACACAGCTTCACATTTCTTTAAGACTTGAATGGAAACTTAAAACTATATTCATCTATGTTACAGACTGCTGCAGTTTGCTCTGCCTCACCTTATCGTCCAGCTGTTTGTAAAGCTTCGTCAGCTCCGCCTCACACTTGTCCTTTTCTACGTCGGTGAGACGAACGCCAGGCACGTTGGGCGTAGAGGCCGACTTTTCGTTGATGATGTTGTCCAAAGCCAGCACCTCGGCGTTCGCCTTCTCTTTGTCAAACTGCTCCTCCACTGGAACGCTCTCTCCTGGTGTTGAGTAGAGAAAGCAAACAAACAAAAAAAACACAATGAGGTCTGCAGAGAGGCGGTTTAGGCTCGAACCAGTGACCTGGAGCGGGTTCTGCCTCACCGTTTCTCCAGCGGTTGAGCTCGTTCTCCAGCCAGGTGATGGTGTTCCTCAGAGTTTTGTTCTTCTCCTTCTCCCTCTCATATTTCTGTTTCCACTGCTCTGCCGTCAGCTCGATGTTCACCGTCACCGTGTTCTTAATGGTCTTTGCTCTGGATGTTTGGAAAAAAAAAAAAAAATCAAGAAAAAACTAAAAATCAGGAAACTGGAATGAATGTAATCAGCAAAGTGGCACCCCAAAGCAAGCTCCTAATATTTCAGTTCGAAAACAAAATGTCACACTTTACTGTAATAATGCAAGTTTTTAATTGGTAATCCTTATCTTCCGGTTTCTCTGGGGTATAAATGATGCAACAGAAAGGCTAATTTATCCTGGAAAAAACATGATGTCTCACTTTACTTTTCTAGTCCAACCACTACAACAGTGAAAGCATTTCAAGTTTGCTAAACTATTTGGACTGGTACGGTGATTCTAACATTGGTTACATTTACACAACAGGGAAATACGACCCAAACTTGATTATGGATGATTGAGAGAGATTGTGCAAAGAGGAATGAAGAAAGATTCCTCTTTTTATATGGTCCAACCTTGTGAAAAATTAAACAGCTGTCTTACTGGTAAAAGAGAGCTGAATAAAGCAATAACAGCAGGGCTGCCAGTTAATTATTCCCTTAACTGGCTTTTCTATTATATTCAGATTAAAGTTGAATTGCTGTTTTTCAGTGTAGGATCACAATAAAGTAACAAAATAATAAAAAAGACTAATTTATTTTTTAGATGTTTTTGAAGCTGTAATTCACAATATTGAGGTTTTCCTAAGGAAAAATTATCTAGAATCAGATCACAGGTTCAGTTACTACAGATAAAAACTAATCATCAAGATCTGGGTGTAGTGATGGACATTCAGAAACACACAAAGACAATTACAAAGGCACCGTTCTATCAGCTGAAACACATTTCCAGGACACTACAAATGTGGAGCAAACTTCCAGAAAATTGCAAACCATTCGAAACACTGAGTTCCTGTAAATTAAGGCTAAAAATCCACATGTTTTATTTGGACTTATAATTGAAATTGATCAAAATATCGAATGTGTATTTGCTCGATTTTACAAAAAGTTGTGTTTATTCATAATTGGTAACTGTATTATGCATTTAACGTGCAGAGCACTTTGAACAATCCATGAAATGTGACATTCAAATAAACTTGACTTCCAAACAAATTAAGAAACCCAACATTCAGTTAATCTTTTGTTCCAAAAAGTAAAGCTGTTCAGTCTGTTCTTCTGGGTTACCTTTGTCCAAACATCAGGGTAGATTTGGTTTCAGCCTCGTTATAGGAGGAAGGTGAGCAGCAGATCACTATGGTAGTTCGACAGTTACCACCCAGAGAGTCCTGCAGGATACGGGTCATCTTGCTGTCTCGATAAGGGATGTAGGCCTGAAAACATGCACAGAAGATTGCATTGTAACAGAGCTGAATGACTAATTCATACTATTTATACATTATACAAAGCAAAAACCAAAGTTAGAAAAGAGAACAAAAACTCAAACACAGCTGGCATTTCCTGAACTGAGATGTTCCAGTCTGAAACACTGAGCTTTAGCAGGTAATGTTCCTGTCCTCACAACTACCTGGTCGTTACCAAATCACCTGATATATAATTACTTTGAGTCAAAATAGCCAAGCTGCAGCAGGCTGCCATCATTCCTTACAACACATTCTGCTCAGCGGGGAAGGAGACATCTCCGGACAATAGCTAATTTGTTTCAGAGCGTCATAAATATCTCAGCAGCTGTCTGCCGCAGGTTGTTTACAGAGCGAATGAGCCGCAGAACAAACCTACACTTGATCAAAGTGAAAAGGGTGAAATGAGAAAGAAAAGCTCAAGCGAGGCGTTGCTAGGAGGAGAGTTTTTATCTGTGCAAAGTTATTTCTGCGACACAAAGGACCTGTAGATGTCTCAAAAATGAAAATTCAGCACAAAGAACACAGAAAACATGTTTGTTTTCATCATGAAAGCTCAAGCTCCAGGCTGTGCAGCTGGCAAACGGTCTGTGCTCCTGTTCTTTCCGCTCTTATAAGAAGCAACGTCTCATATTAAGACGTTTAACATGTAATTTAAATAAAAACAATTTAAATAAAAATCACTGCCTCAGGGTGGAAGAGATTCAGTGCTCAGCAGAATAATTACGTCAAAACAGAAACATGTTCATTCGGTTATGGAGTAACAGTTCATATTAATTTTACTGATCAAATCTGCGTTCTCAGGAAGCTTTTTACCCATTAATGTTAGTACAGATGTTTCTTTCAAATTATCTTATCCAAAGTCCAATGTTGAAGTTATCTTTGCTTGTAAATGTCAATAACTGGAAACCTGCAATGTTTCATGTGTTTGACTGAACAGATACAAACTGAATAGATGGATAGAAGACTGGACAGATGGATGTATAAATCAAAAACTGGAAGAATGATGGCTGTATGACGGATGGATTAAAGATGGGCTGGATGGAATCTATAAATTTAAATATGTTTTCCTGAGTTATTCTGACTTTTCTAGGCTCTGTGGTGAATTAAAACAAAACAAAGCAACTCACCGTTCCTTCAGCCAATGCAGAGATGACGTTTCCCAGAGATGACAGAGACTTGTTGATGTTCTTGGCTTCATCAAGCACGGCTCCCTCTGCACCGGTTTTACTAACCTGCAGACCAGAGAAAAACACCAAAACCATATAAAAAACCCAAAGCACAGAAGTGACACTGCAAACGTAATCACAAATTCAAGCAACGCAGCTGGAGTGCAACAAATATGGCTGATTATCTCAGATGTTTGTTACCTTTTCACTACCAGCCAGATCCACCAGGTAGAGTTTCCCACTGAGCTTCTGCTCCGTCTGAGTGTTCTCCTGCTTAACGTTTATCAGGAAGATGCTGTGACTCCTGGAGCTGTGCTCATTCATGTCTAAGGAGTAAAAACGGTTTTGGTCAGAAGGTCATCTGCAATAAAACCAAATAAGCCTGAAAATAAATATTTGGAGTTGCTGTAAAAGAGCAGGATGGCTTCTTACTTGTGACTGCTACATGTCTGTTAGATTTGCCTTCATCAATCGTGTCCATGACTTCCTCTGGGCTGCACACGAACCTTTCAGTGCAGCCCTTTAAAAAAAGAAAACAGGAAATAAAAAGTTTATTTAACTCCCTTAGCTGGTTTTACCAGATGTTTCACAGGAAAGCAGGTCTCACCTTGACGTAGGGTACTCTGTTTTTATCTTCATGCACTGATAAATTGGTCTTTGACACTGGAAAGAAAGTAAAAACAGTTGTTTTATAACACAAATAAAGGTTATATGAAGTCAAACAAACACAATTTTAATTGCATCAGTGCATTTCTCTTTGATTCTCCTAAATATCTGCACACCATTTATGAGTCTCTGACCTTTTCCTAGAACGTTTGTTCTTATATAAAAGCTAAAAAAACAACAACTGAATTCCACCTAATATTAAAATACCAAACATTTTCCACACCCTGTTTTCAGTCAGAGCCACATACGGACACTTTTAAACAGCTCACCTGTTGTAGACGTGGAATGCTGACAATTACAATTAAGTGCATTTATTGCTCAAACAGTCTGTCTCCAAGTGATTATAATAACTATTCACTCTGTTCCAACATTTTTAGGCTGTTGGCAGTTTTCTCTGTTACATCTGCTGCCACAGTTTGGAATAATTAAGGAAGGGCGAGGGATTCACCTACCATCCAAAAGGTCTCGGATTTTGTCTAAGTAGATTTCAAAATATGAAACCTGCAAACAGAGAAAGATCAACATTATTTAGTTATTCAGGAAAGAGAAGAGAAAACAGCTTACTGGTTGTTTTGTTTATTGTTGATAAAGCATTTGCATCTTGTAAAAAAAATATACAAAATCAAGATCTGAGATGAAGAAAAGTGGTGTTTTTTTTCCATTTTGTTTTAGTTTTTATTTCAGATACAGTAACTTTCATGAATAAACTTTTACATTACAACCACTAATTCTGATCCATTTTAACAGGAGCGAAGGAGAGAAAACCTGGATTGCCTTTCATTTTAAATAAAAAACTGATTGGATGGTGTTATTTATATTGATAAGACGGCATAATAGGGCCATTGGAGGAAAAAAGTATAAATATCCACCAAAAAACTCAAATTTTCAATTTAATCTCAGATTTTCTAGAAAAAAAGAAATTTCAAAGCCCCAAAGTTAAAAATTAGCAAGAAAAAGTAAAAAGGAATTTTTGGATTAAGCCAAGAAATTTTCTAGAATTTTTTTTTCTGAGTTCATAAAGTCGAAAATGTTCAACTTTTGGAAATTTCCCACAAAAAAAATTTCATAGTCTATCCTCAAAATTTCAGAGTTTTTTTCTTCTCCTGTCCTGTTGTTGGATGGAAAAAATCTGTGAACATCAATGTTCAAGAATTGCCTGATTAAAATTTATGCAACGGAGTCGTTCCAAGTTATGCAAATGCTTTAGTCCCGCTCTACATTTCAGTTGTTGTCCTGCTGGAAGATGAATCTCAGCTGCAGAGTCAAATCTTTTACAGCCTCTGAACTGTTTTCTTACGTCATTGCCCTGCATTTATTCTATCCACAGAGCATGATGCTGCCACATGCAATGGTAATTTTGTGCTAAACACAAGGTTTTGTATGTTGACCATAAAGCTACATTTTGGTCTCCTTTAGGCAAACTGCAACTAAATGTTATTTTCTGTTTGTCAATCGCATGAAATCCCAATAAAATACTTTAAAGTTTGTCTTTGTAATGTCAGAAAAAATTTTAAGATTTTGTCAAGACACTATTTGTTACACATGAGCAGCAAAACAAAAAACAGAAGTGAATATAAAAAATAAATTGAGAAACACAGGAAACATGATGCAGCAGAAGAAAACTGCATGTCATCTCTTAAAATGAAAAACCAAACATGAAGAAAAACCACATCATTACAAAACTTTACTTCTATTTCCATTGGGGGTCTCTGAAAATGTGTCATCATAATAACATCCTTACTTTAATATGAAACTCCAGGTTTTCATCCATGGAATAGATGTAGTTGAAGATGTCCTGTACTATCCTGGGTATGATGCCCATTGAGTCTGTGTCATGGAGATTCCCCTAAAAACAGAAAGCAAAGACTATTTAAAGAGAAGAATCTTAAATATGATGACCTGAAAGTATTAAGTTATTTCTTACCTCCATGGTGTGTGTTTTCCCAGATGACGTCTGTCCATAAGCAAATATTGTCCCATTGTATCCCTCAAGAACATCTATCAGAAAAAGGGACAAAAATAAAATGGTGAAACGACGATTCAAATGGCTTTGGCTTTAGCTGAAGCTGTAAATCTCACCTTTTACAATCTTTTGGGCACAAGCGTTGTAGACTTGTTCTTGTGTTGTATTTGACTGAAACACTCTGTCAAACATGTAGGGTTTAGTCTGAAATAAAGAGGAGAATACCATGAGCAACAGTTTATTTGGTCTGTCCTCTTATTGACTCAAGGATGATTGTTTGATTTATTTATTCCAGATGTTCTTATTTGTATTTTATTCTTATTCTTTTATATTTCTGTTGCTGATGTCACCATGAGGAACATCTTTCTTGAACTGGAAGCTGTGTTACAGGTGTTACATAATTGCTTTTCAAAAGTAAAAAGAATTATTTATTTTTACGTTATTGATAAAAGTGACAATAAGCCAGTCGCAGTAAGCAATTAACCACATAATAAATGAATATTATGTTTATATTATATAAACTTGATAATATCCATTCTGATGATTAAGATTTTTTGAAAGAAAATTTTGCCTAGTAACTTCATAATCCATTTTATTTATGGTTTCGGGTTTTATTTACTGTTTTTGGTTGCTGTATTTTGTCTTGGAAATTTAAAATGTCTTCCAGTTCCAGTGTTCAGCATTCTGTACAAAATTAAAGTTTATTAGTGTTTGAGAGGAAAAACATCAATCAATATATCAATATGTTACTTCAAAATGGCTACAAAACAACAATATTATCATTTATCACAATAATTTCTGGGATACTTAATTGTCTAGCAAAATTTGTTAAAGTGAAAGGCCCAAGCAACACTCAATAAAAAGGTACAAAAAATACTACAAATCATGTGTGAAACCACATTTTTTTCTGTTTTTTTTTTCCTTCAAAACAAAGGAAGCAGGTAAAAGGGAAACAAAGGAGATTTTTACAACATGGCTGCAAAGAGCGTTTATTTAACGTACTTCAACCTTTCACAAGTCATTTAAATAAACTAACCACGATGCTCTCAGCTCTGTTCAGGACATTGAACACTTCACACCTACTTGCCAACTTGGCTAAGAACACTCATGATACTTCAGTGTTTTCACAAAAACTGTAGAAGTGTCACACAGCGGCTTTAGCTGTGTGGAAAAAGGGAAAATTATTTATCTGTTTTTTGAAAGAAATAGTTTGTGATTCATTGATCAACTATCTAGTGACTGAAAACAGCCAATTTTGCCTAGAATGGGGGAAAAAAATCCATACTTTTCTTCTTCAAATGTATGAAAACTAAAACAAAAAAAATCTAATTTTGTATTTGACAACACATTAACAGGATGATTTTCAACTGGGAGTGATCAATATTTTGATACCCTTATCACTCCTGTGATAATGGTAAAAATGACAGCAACAACCATTTATTACTATTTTTTTTAAGCAAACTGTATGGTTTTGGCTGAATGGTAAATAAATCAAACACAAATCCTGCTTTTGAAAACCATATCCATGTCTAATGCGCTTCTTCGGGACATCAGCCACTTAAAGTGTGATTTTTATGACTAAACTGCACACAACATTTATGCATTTATTCAGGCTCTCGAACAAATTATGAAAAAATAGTCAAAATAATCCCAACAGTTTCGTTTTTTAAACATAATTAGAAATTTATCACAACAATAAATCAAAAATATTATAAGTAGTTTATCACAATAAATGATAAACAATGCAGTAAATGAACACTTATATTTTCTACCCATGTTTTCTGGTGTGTTTAACATAAACCTGACAAATCTTTGAATTCTTCTGCGACATAACTCAGCTAACTATGCCAAAGCTTAAACTATACCGCAACTTATAAAAAAAAGTCTTTTGTTAATGAATATTTAAAATATTTCTGGCAATGTTGAGTACAGTAGAGAAATTGGGAGTAGACTGTTTTACCTCAGCTAATCTCTATCAGTGTTGTGATACATGAAGTTGTTGTAAGTGATAAAGCTTTGACATTAATTGTTATTTTAAACCTAAATTCTGCAAAAGGGCCTAAAACCCAAAACCAGCTCATGAGCTTTAAGCAGCAGTTTAGGAGACAGTCTATTGGATCGAGCACAGTGTAGCTGATGTTGGCAACCTGTGAGCCAATGAAAACTTTGAGGCACAATTCCAGTGAGAAAGCGATCGATGCAGCTGCATTTAAGATGGAAAGCAACGGGCAATGAATCTGATGTTACAAGCAACTCTGAGGTTTGTCTGAGGCGGCGTGCTGCGTTTAGGGGATTCGCATTTCCAGTTGACTCATCTCATCGCTGGCTGTGAAGAGGTGTGGTTGTCGGAGTGATGCATGACAACTTGGAAAACTATCCAAGAAGGCCTGTCACGACAAACTCTGCTTGATGATAAATTATCTCAAAAGGTATTGTAATAAAAGATAATCTTGTCGTTTTGAGACCATTTTCAAGTAACAAAGATAATAATAATGCGAGAACACATTCTCAAAGATCAATAAACTTTAAATTCACTGGAACTGGAAGACATTTTAAATATCCAAAATAAATAAAACACCAGAAACAATAAATAAATTATTTAGTTTCTGTAAACAAAGGTGTGGTTGGTTGAGACCAAAACACCAAACTGAAGACTTTTGTCATCCAGTTTTTGGTAGAAAGAGATAAGAGAAAAACAATAAATGATGCAAATGGAAATTATTTCATTTACCATGCGATTAATTCATTTATTGCTTATTGTGACAGGGCTACACCCAACTGTTGGCCAATATTAGTCATTTTTTAAAAATATTGGTATCAGTCCAATAAATAAAACTGGGCCGATATGAAGAGTCAGTATTTATTTATATCTTGTTTCTCTCCATTTCTGGTAGTTTTTTTTTTCCCCAAAAAAAAAAGTGTTAAAACAGTAGTAAAATATATATTTATTCAATAGCGGTAAATATCATTATCTGCCATAGCAGCAATATTAATATCTGATATAAATATCAACCCAAATAAAAAAATAATATGAGGTTATATTGTTGTGCTGTAGAAATAACATTTCAGCCCATGCATTCTGTACAGGCAGCCATAAAAATACAGAGTCACACTAAAGCTGCCAATTATCGTTCCTTACAGGATAATAACACACTCCTAACGTAAACTAAAAGAAAAAAAAGACGTCATTTATATAGTCTAGCAGGATTTTGAAACAGCAGTAATTCCCTCCAGAGATCTACATCCTGGTCATTAACCGCAGCAAGCGGCTGATATCCAAACTGACAAAAGGTCGGGAGCAAACAATGGGAGGTTTAACATCCTCACTGTCGCTGCAGCTATTGGCCTCGTTACTTACACTTCTCACTAATTGGATTACTATTTTAAATTGCAGTTACACTGTAATGTATTGTTGGAGTGATAAGAGCTTGATCACCCTCTTCCTTTTGCTCATGGCACAGTCTAATGTCCTCTAAATCAATTGAAATCACTCAATTTGTTTCGGGTAAAATCTTTGCTTTTTGCATAACAGAAATCAGACTTTAATTAGGCCATCCTACAGTGCACAAGGTTATCTGCCATGCTCTAAAAATAGCTCATTTCTGTTTGATAGGATTTTCCTGGGTTCTTGAATGGAAAACAGGAAAATGACAGCAAACCATAGGATAATAATCTGATATTTTAGCCTACAAGTGAATGGAGAGGCAGCAGCAGCATGAATAATTCACAAACCTGTTTGCCTTTAGCAGCAAATCAAGCTTGTAACTCCACCACCAGTACAACCTCATCTGGAAATTTCATCTTCCTACCTTTCAGGCAAAAAAGTAGCAGAATGTTGTAATGAGATGCTTTTAAATAAAGGTCTGTAGCAGAAATATTCACTCAGTTACAAGTGATATCAATGTGGTAATGGCAAAACCTCAAGTATGGGCTAGGAGATAAATACATTTTATCAATTAATCAAATTTTTGGTGATAATTTGATTAATTGATAAAAGTCAAAGTCAACCCGCCCAAGGCCGCCGTCTTGTTTCACACACATGTTTTGCAGTTTTTATTTATTTAGATTTTGAACTCACAACAACTCCAGGAGGAAATGTTAGGGAAAGGCTATGTTTATTATGTTTATTAATTCCAAGAATAAAGTCATGTTAATACAAGATTATAGTCGTAGTATTATGAGAATAAAGTTTTAATAGAATAGAACTTTCTATATATATAAAAAAATAGATGCACCGATTTGATAATATCTGTATCGGTGCCAATATTGGCAATAATTGCAGTTTGAGTATCAGTGGACAACATTTATCAGTTAATTGCACTGACTGA
The DNA here is from genome assembly GCA_903066815.1 of Brachyrhaphis roseni. Lineage (NCBI taxonomy): Eukaryota > Metazoa > Chordata > Actinopteri > Cyprinodontiformes > Poeciliidae > Brachyrhaphis > Brachyrhaphis roseni. The sequence continues at coordinate 15,570 of CAEFZY010049918.1, forward strand.
ACAAATTAAAGTTTGGTTGTTTTTTTACGTTTGACCAAACTTGTGAAGCTGTTGGAGTGTTTAAGTGTGCTTTACTGGTGCAGAGTTATTAAATATATTTGTAATTCTTTACATTTATATCTGTGTTAAAAGAAATGTTTCAAGAAAACTCAACTCTGTTTTTCTGTATCGGTATCAGTCGGTATAAAACCTCCGATATTTTTATCAGAAGTGAAAAAGTGAACTGGTGCATCACTTATGAAACATAAAAAATTTAAATGGGGAATGCTGAGCATCTTGTAAAGTTATACTTTATTTGTTTTACAGATAAGCTAATACTTCAAATTTGAACACTTCAGCATCAAATTATTTTTAAAGAATTGAGCAAACTACTGTGTCTGTTTCAAAGAAAGAACAAACTGAGCTGGTCAAGTCAGATTCTGATAACTATCGAAGCTTTTTTCTCATTAAAACAACTTTTTCCTGTAATTATAAGATATTCTTCTGGTATAATTGCATATTTATTCTGTTAATATTATATATATATATATATATATATTCTTGCAATAAAAAAACATTCTCGTAGCTTTTCCCTGATACTCTGTCCTGCAATTCACAGAAGCAAATAAAAATTCACTTCTTGTAAATATTTTGTCATTAGAAATGTCTTTTTTAAATAACCAATTAAAATTAAAAATTGAATCTGTTATGAAAAAAACTAATTTATTTTTTAAGCCATATCCTCAAGTTTCTGAAAATGAACCAAAAAAAAAAAAATCAAAATCACTCTAGAGCATCAGCAAAACAAAGTACATCACCATAATAATAATTGCCCTTCCCACCCCGAGAGATTGCCCAGCGCCCGGCCAGCAGCCTACTCTGATTGGTCCAACAGCTGGTAACCAGGAGGAGAAAACAAGGAGATTACCCAGGAGGCAATGCTGCTGCTGCTGTTACCTATGAGTTCTGTACTCGCCAAAGCAGATGCACCATCAGAGGCAACAGGCTGCTGCTTTGCAACAAATGCGTTTCCACCAACATGCACTGCTGTTCCAGCAGCATGACTGGCACTCTGAGCTGGGCAGGGCTGCACCACGCCTTAGGGGCTCTGAGAGCCAAAGGCCTGCAGCCAGAGTCGACACGGCTGCTCAGGAAGTGGCTGCAGTCACAACAGTCGCCTTTGTTTTGCATAAAACAAATGAATAACTCTGTTGTGCTCAACATTTAACACCTAAAGTTTAAATAAAAGAGGAATGGGATGAATATCTGATCAGCCCAAAAGAAAGAATTCTAAGGCTTTGTACTTTCTGTTTAATATGAGATTATATGAGTTTGCATGAGTTAGCATATTGCACTCAAAGTCCACAAGGCAATTCTAATATTTAACCATGTTTTTAAAAGTGTGCGTATAATATACGCACACTTTTAGACAGCTAAAAGGATGAGGGGAAACAAACTAAATATAAAAAAAGGTTCATTTTAGCCATACAGATCTGGATGAAATCGGACACAATAAACAATGAATCAATTCATCTCAATAATAAAAAAAATCTAAATGAGTGATCATTTCCATTCTTATGATTAAGATTTTCTGAAGGGCAATTTTGCTTACAGAGACTTCATTTTATTTATGGTTTTGTGTAACCATTTTTCATATTGTTTATCAATTATCCTGAATATTTTTTAATCCTAAGATTTAGGATTTATTGTCTAGATAAATTTCAATTAATGACTTGACACCATCATCTGAATTTTTACTATTTTCTCCACCGTCTGTTTCATAAGACAGTCAATAAATATCAGTAAAATAGAAAATATGATTAAACACAGTTAGTGTGTGCAGCTTAGTGATATTACTTTTCAAATAACTGGCAAATAGGAATGTTTTTCAAAAGCAGTTACCTGATCTATTACAATTTTTATTGTTATCACAATAGTCCCACAAAATATTGGTACAAATTTCTAAGTCCATATCACCCAAACCTAGCTGTATGTGGTTTTTATTATTTTTTTAAATTTATCGTTTTGGGTTAATGTATTTTATTTTGGATTTTTAAAATATCTTCCAGTTCCAGCATGGTGTTGTGTTCTGCACAAAATTTAAGTTTATTGGTCTTTGAGAGGGCAAGCTTGCATTATTAGGTCATTATCAACATATTACTTGAAACAGTCTCAAAACAACAAAGTTGTTGTTTTTGCAATAATTTCTGGGACAATTTATCATCCAGAAAAATTTGTCATCATGACAAGCGTAATCTGGACTGATGCATGCCAGAGTAAATTTGTGTAAACTAGGATTTTTATATTCTTCTGTACAGGCCAATGAAAATAAAACTTCCTCTTTACATAAAAGCTTTTTACCCTGACCAAGCTTGATAAGGGTTTGTATCATCAGGGAGAAAATGACAACTCATGGCTGATTGAGTCCCAATCACACAACTCATAAAAAGTCAACACTCTTAAAGTAAAACCAGAAATGTTAGCACACTAAATCACAACCATCATCATTATCAATCTCAATGAGAGCAAAAAATGCAACTGGATTTCTTGGGCATGATGTGACCTCGATCATAAAGCAAAGGAAGAGTGGTGAAGACATTGATAAAAAGGACAAACTGAGGTGGGTCAACCCCAATCAATATTTTCATTATGAAATGCATGAATATTGTAACAATGTCATGTTTCCTAATTTCACACAGCACTTAATATGTTGTTGCATGAACTCTATGAATAAAAGCCTGATTAAACGCGAATTGAATGGGTTTTCTTGTCTTTAATGAAAGAGTGCTTTATCATACTATATAATAATTGAATGGGTGGAAGATTTCAGAGAGCAGGGGGCTTTTCCTCAGGTTTTGTCCATTAGTCAGAATCCTTGTCTGCTTTAAGACCGGACCTAAAACTTTCCTTATTGATTAAGTTTATAGTTTGAGTGGCTTGGTTTGTTCTGTGCTCTCTCTGTAGTTGTGCTGCTAAAGGTTCTGGCCTTTTTATTGTCTACTCCCAGTTTATGCATAACCTGTAAATATTGCTGCCTATAATTTATGTGGTCTCTGTTTTCCTTTCCTAAAGAAAATACCCCTGAGTGAATACTTCTGTCCTCACAAACCACTGAATATTTAACTGAAAATCTTGGTTTCATTTGAAATTCATTTTAAAAATTTAAAAAAACTTAAAGTCAGCTGAATTTTGTGGTAAAGATGAAATATCGATCAGAATCAGCCAGTTTCCAGTGATCTTCAAGTTAAATATTGGTTGTTATACATTTGTGGGCCAATTTTGGATCAAAACTGCAAACTCCCACCATTTTTAGTCAATAAGACACATCGGTCCAATAGCCTTTGGAATATTGTCCTTTTACATGTTATTGTCAGTGGTAGTTCTCAACCATATTTACCAAAGTTGCTAGGGTGGGGCCAGGGATTTTCATGAAAATAGGGCAATATTTCATTTGTTTAATATATTAAGTGAGCCAAAGAGCCAAAGAGCTATTCGCGGCTCTCGAGCTGAACGTTGCAGAAACACAAAAATTGAAATCAGATCTCAATACGGCTGAAACTAAAAGTGCACCATTTTAATTTCTAATTCACTGTTAAAGTGAAACTGTGAAGGTAAGAAATGAAATTGGTCCAAGGGAGCAATTAGCATTGGTTTCTGTGCCAGGCATATCATCATAAGAAATTGATTTAGTATCATCTATCCAGTACTTCATAGTTATAGTCCTTAGAGGGGGGAAGAATCCCAAAAAATTGCTAAAAAATTAAAAATTGGCAGGTCAGAAGATCAGACATTGTACCAGTTGGGAAAAACATGAGTGAATATCTATGGTAGTAAATATAATTGGGTGGAATTGAACTGTTTGTTATAACTTTCCCCATTCTAAATGTAAAAGGTTGGAGAAATCTGACAAAACTGAACATCACTGGCAATGAATTGTTACTGCACAGTGACGCATGTTGAGAATTGGCTGTTTAAATACATTCAGTTAGATCAACACTACATCTAATTACCACGATAATTACTATATCTACAAAGTTGTTCTCTTATCTCTAATGACAACACACTTCTTTGTGATAGCCTGACCTCCTCTGATAGCCTGACACTTATAGGAGTGTCCGCTACGTGTCCAGCGGGCCAGATAGCTCATGTTAGCTTTAATTAAGCTACAGCATTAAAACTAGCCTGCTAGCATGGGCCAGTTAATCTGCAATGAAGAAGCTGGCCTAGCCTGTTAGCTAACTGTTTGCTAGCCATCACCATATCAAAGCTGGTTTACCCTTCATACTGACGCAAACGGCTCATAACCGTCAGCTTTACAGTTACAGGTGCATAGAAACGAAATATATTATGTCTTGATAAATAATCCACATACTAATTTGGTGGACTGGCATTGTTAATAATTTAGCCTGTGGCAGCCTGTGGCTTTGTTGAATGACAGCTCAGCGCTGCTAGCTGGAGCTAACAAGCTAAGGTGCTGCCGCTGTAGCTACAGGACAATCGGAAATGGCGAGATGTGTCAAAGCGTTCTGTCAAATAACTGCCTGCGGTCACTCAAAATAAAACAACTCACCGCGATAACGACAGTATCTTCCCCTTGAAATTTGGGAATGTATTTGTCGCCTCTAGTAACCTCGGAGCTGTTCAGGGGCCTGAAACGGCACATCACTTTGATGGTGCACTCCGCCGGGTCGGCCATCTTCCACGGTATACGAATGGAAATTCACCGATACGAAAACTAAAGTAAGAGCCTGGATCCCAGGGGCGGCCGGTGGCGGAGAGTCGGGAGGCCCAACCCCTCTGTCCTAAATCTCGAGTTCTGGAAAGGGCAGTGGTGATTCGGGCATTCAACAGAGAAAAGTCCTTGTTTTCCTCTCAGCCACTTCCCCCTCCGGTTAGGAAGCCATGATACCGGTGGATGAGCGGCTGTCCGCCTCGCCCCTCCTGCTCTGGATCACAATGACATCATCCCGAAGGGCGCTCCCCTCAACAAAAGCACAAAGCAGCCTTAAAGCTATGGTTGCATTTCCTGACCAGACTTTTTGCACCATAACACTACCCTCTACTCTGTTATTTGTAGGTAGGTATAACACTACCCTCTACTCTGTTATTGGTAGGTAGGTAGGTAGGTAGGTAGGTAGGTAGATAGAAACCCTTTGAAAAACTACTTCCTTCCATCGCCTGTGGTGGCGCTGCACCAAGAACTACTGAAAGAAACAACACAAAAACCTCTGAAGAAGAGTAAACATGGCTATATTTACCCAGAATCCCCTGCTCTATAGTCTAAATCAGTAAATCCCCTATAAAGAGGACCTGTTATTCAAAATTCACTTTTTGCACATTTTGTTCCTCCATTTGGGTTTCTACTGTTTCTAGAAACAGCCCAAGCTCTAAAACAAACCAGCCAGACAATTTCTGGCAATAACTTAGATTATTTTGGTGTCTGGAAGACGAGCCAATTAAAAAAACGCCTGATTATTACATCACTATGGGTGGGTAGTGCCCAGTTACCAAACAACCAAAGCTCCACCCACTTCATTGTTAGACATTTGGTAGGCTGATTTTACCACTGTATGGGCTCTACAATGGCTGCTGGAAAAGACGAGTTCTGTTGTTGATCACTGTGCATCTTTTTGCTTTTTACATAAAGTGCAATTGTAAATATTGATGTGTGTGGGCATGGCCAGTAGCAGTTAATTTTCCCAAAAGTGATAAAGCCCTAAAACAGGTCATTCTCAAAGGAGCTCAAAATCGACAGAACTGAGCAGATGAAATCTAATTATCTAACAATGATTTTGAGCAAAAAATGTACTGAATATGTTTTATGTACCCCATGGACCTATCCTGATTTATTTAAAAGAAACTGTTTTGTTGGCTCTAGTGGCCTTTATTTGAAAGTAGTTTGACAGGAAACAGGGTAATGAGAAAGGGGGAAGACATGCAACAAATGTCGCCAGGCCGGGAATCAAACTTGCGACCACCGTCACGAGGACTAAGGCCTCAATACTTTGGTCGTGCTTTGGCCCTGCGCCACCACAGCACCCCAATAGGTCCCCTGTAACTTGAATGTTCTCCTGAATTCTCAGTGAAATGCTGGATAAATTAACACATTTCTGATAAGTCCAGCTTGTGTAAAAGTTGAGTTTATCTAATTTGCTTTAAGGGAAATATTAGGAACAGCACTGTCTTTGTTACACCCATTTCAGTAACTTCAGCCTGTGAATCAGCTGTCTTTTAGGCTGCAGCTGTGTAAGCTCCTCTTCGAATACAGAAAAATATATGAATCATGTCTGACCTCATTCTATGGACGCTATTATGGAGCAGAAAGCCACGGTAAACCACCAGTGTCTGCTCACATTTGCAGACCACTCCCAGAAACACCACAGGATATCCTTTTTCATGTAACAGTGCTTAGCTAATCCAAATACCAGTTCAACTGGCCCACTTGTGTGTTCACAGAAAGAGTGAGAGGGTGGGGTAACTGGGCAGCCTAAACATTACAGAACAACACATCCCTGCAGACCGCACTGCCTGTTGCATCTCATCTGTCAGCCTGGTGCTCTGGGTTTAAAGCAAAGCTCTACTTTCAACTCTTATTTCATCCTGTATTAAATATTCTACCACTTTAAACAAAACGGTAGAAAAGAAAACAACTGATAGACTTATTTACCACACAGTTACATATTTATTTGAGCCCCCCTCCACTCTGTGTACGATACAGCTCAGCATCCAGCTAAGCCTCTTAGTCGACAGCTGTGTCTCGCTCATTACAGTCATGTAGCTTGTACTGAAGATTTATTTTCATTGTAAAAGCAGTAGGCCGTGGGCATCAATGAGACTTTGTGCAAAGAGATGACAATATAACCATGTCCTTCTTCTGTAGCCTTAACAATAAAGGTCTTTCAAATTGGAAAACAAAATTAATAAATAAGTCAGTTGTGACTTAATTAAAACTATTATTGCTGTGGTTCTTTTGCCAGAGGTCTTTTCAAATGTCAAAATTTGCATGTAAACATTTGCATGTATATTATAAAATCATGAAAATCATTGGATATTTTCTGTGGCTAATACAGGTGTACTGCTGCCAAGTCGTAATGCACAATTTGCCACCACTTCTCTTGTGCTGTCACTGGTGAGAAAAAATACTTCTTACAAAAATGTATGAGATTTCAAAATCCACTCATGGTTAAGTTTGTGTTACATTTGCCAGATTTCCTTCATATTACATGTGGTTCATTTTCAACACGTTCAGATGAACGACTGGTATGTTTACCCGGACTGGGCATAAACTTTGGGGTGGACGATGACTCTGTCGTCTGTTCTCACGGTGCCCATGTGGGCAGCAGGAGACCTGTATTTGACACCAGGAACCCTCTGACAGGTTGGTACTCAGAAAACAGACTAAAATCTGAAATAAAATACCAAAACAGTATTATTTTGGCAAGAATTCATCACTTTAAAATTTATAGGATGACTAAGGGGTTCAAGTGGTAGCTTGATAATTTTTTTAATTTTTTATTATGCGCTAACCTTTTTCCGTTTTGCATCCCAGCGTTTTGATGTCACCTGTCGTCCTGCTGGAGACCCACCTGGACCTCAAACTGAGGAAGGAGTTCAGCTGAACACACCTTAACTCTTGAACTTTATCTAAAAACTTACATATCATAAAGGCAAAATACATATATTTTTATGCAGTTTTCACTATATTACTTCTTTGAATATGTTGTAATTGTCTTTTTGAGTCTGTATACTCCAGTTAATGATTACTAAATCAGTTGACAATGATTTGAATAATTGACTCATCACAATTAATTTGATCAACAGTTTCAGCCCTACTTATTTTAGAATTGTAATGTAAAGTAATGCTTTAGAAAATCAAAACCTTCAATGCAATTTGGTTCCATTTGCTAAAAACACACACACACACACACACACACACACACTTAACTAGACGTGTTATGGCCCAATATTATAATTTTGTTTTGTTACTTTTTTTCTGTTCACAATAATCACAGAAGCCTTCCCCTTTAATCACATAAAAGCACACTTTGTTTAATTTCCATATTTATTGAATTGATCAGCAAAGTGTCATAAAAACTTGATCTTCCTGAATTAAACATGTTTAAAGGCTCAAGTTCATTTGAGATGTGTTTTTCTGCCATTCAACTGTCCGTTTAAGTGAACTAAGTCAGTTTATCTAAACGTCTTCGTAAGATGTCTGCCAAAGGTTCTGCGTCATTCCTCAGAGCCAACAGAAATGCTTCATTTCTTTTGGAAGAATCCCATAATGGAAGCTTGTTTACTTCCTTTATTTGAGCTTGCTGATGATTTCTTCTGAGTCTTTTTGTTGTCGTCTTTGCTGCTCGACGTTAGCTTTGCTTTATTGTTGTTACGTGGAGCTTGTTTGGTGCTCTGAAAGTCATCGTCTGTCTCAGAGTAAGATTCGCTCACGTAATCTTTTTCTGTTACTGTGTTAAAAAAAGAACAGAGTGGGAGATGAATGTATAGTTATTATTCCTAATAAACATGTTTCAGACTAAAAGGGCAAATATCTTGTTTATGGATTTATTTCTTGAACCAGGAAGATGTGTAAATTATCTAAACAAAGCAACAATAGTAGTCATTTGATTAAAAGTTATTTTCATATTTATAATCCAAATTTTCTCAAATCAACTAGTTATGTCCCAAAGTATTGATGCAAAAGATCACTTTGAATGTTGATAGATATGTCAATAATCGATTAATTAGTCTTAATGAACAGGTTTACATGAAGAGATAGATTGATGGACAAAACTAAATAGATGTATGGAAAGATGATTGATTCCTGGATGAACTGAAAAACACTGAACTGTTGGCCAAGAAGACAAAAAGATGAATGGAAGGATTGATAAATGAATGGATGAACTGATGGATGTATAAGCAAAAATCAAAGGATGTTAAAAAAAAAAGTCAAAAAGATCAAATTTAATTTCATAATTTTGTTCCTACCAATGCATCCTTCCTCATCCATAAAGGTATGCGACTTCAGGACTTTTCTCCTCCTCCTTATTTTGGTTCCAGAACTCATCTGAATGCAACAGGAAACAATCCAGGTCCATCAGAAAAATGTATTTGTTGCTACATGAATGACCTGATTCTGTTCACTCACATGTGAATGTTGGACAGTCTCAGGCTCCTTTTTAGGACTCGGTTCGCTTGTTTTCACCTGAGGTGGAGAATCTGGAATAACTGGTAAAAAGAAAAAAAGATGAACTTCAGACAGTTTTCTAGATAAATTTGACAGGTGATGTCAACCTTTACAATTAAAATTAATTCATCACAGTTTTAAATCTGAACATAGACTTTAAGAAATTGTAAATATTAATTTTTTCTCTTCCACTCATCAAATATCAGAATTAAATAAAGTAGAAGTAAAAAACTGACCGTCTTCATCGCTGCTGTCTGGTTGTGGTTTCTTGATCCTTCGCCTCTTTTTTTTCTCCATTTTCTCCTCTTCGCTATCAGACTCTTCCATTCGCTTTGTTTTGCTTTTTCAAAACATTATTATTTTAATACGTACTGCATCCACACTTTAATTCATAATTAAAAATATTAATTTATGGCTGTGAAGACAAACCTCCTGGAGTCTGTTTTGGTTTCTTTGTGCGGCTGCACGGCTGCAGTTTCCTCCGCCGTCGTTCTCTGATGCTGCTGCTCTGATGCGATGGCCAACTGAGCCTCCTGCTGCTTCTCCACAGGTTTCTCTGGTTTTTCTGGAGGTGACAAATCAAATCAGTTTATTTCTATAACTCCAATTCAGAACAAATATAATCTCAGTGCATTACAAGACAACAGATATTTGGTTTATGTACAGAAAAACAATCAATCATATAACCATATAAATTTAGGTCAATCCTAGTTATAATACAATCCATTAAGTCAATAACTTTGAAGTAATTCCATAATCCCTTAAATTTCCTGTAATTTTTACCCCCCCTCTTCCCCCCCAAAAAAAGATCCTGCTTATAGATGCTACAAAGAAAACTTGGTCAGACATGGATACATCTGAAGGAAATTTCAAAGGTTTTCAGCAGCAGATTATGTTGGATTGCAGATATAAGACTTGCTGTGGACTAATTATTTTAATTTAGTACATTAATTGGACTCTTGTGGATGCAGAAAATACAGTTTTTTGCGATGCCTCTGTCCTGTCAATGATATGAGGTTTTGAACGGTGAGTTGGACATTATTTTGCATTTCCAAGTGGCTTGACAAAAGTGTTTACAGTGTCTACATTTATGATTTTACCCTTGATTGACATAAATCATTGGAATCTCAAGAATCGTAGCTTTTCAATAAAGTATAATATGCTTTTGTACATCACACAATGCTAATCCCTTACACTCATCAAGCATGTGGCAATTGTGGAACAAAACAACACTATTTGTACCATCCCTTCTGTCAGTTGACTTTAAAGACCAAGCTGCAAAACACATTTGTGAAACAAGATGGTGGTTCTTTGGTGTGATAACATAACTTCGAATTATGGAAACCCAAAAAGTGTATTGGTGAAAATAAAAATCCAGATTTTCCAAAAGTTAAATCTTCAAAAATAAAAAATACAATTAATTGATTAAATACATTTTTACTTAAGGCTTAAGAGGTTAAATGAAAAAACTTTCCAGACTACAGATGATTCCTGCATTTTAATAATAATGTAACTCACTTGTTTGAACTCCAAAGAAGTTGGCCATCTGACTGGACTTCGCTGCTGGTTTGCTTTTTGGAGCCTCTGGCTAAAAAACAAAACAGAAACCTAAATCTCTACTTTTCTGTAAAAACAACCAACTATGACCAACAACAAAAACTCCTACCACAGGAGATTCTTCTTTTGGTTCAGGCTCGACTTCTTTGGTGTTATCCTGATTTTTGGGTGCAGATTTATTTGCAAACATTCCCATGATGCCTTTCTGCGGCTTGCTTGATGGCTTGGAGGCCATGTTGGCGTCCCTGTTCGTGGCGGACTTTTTATTTTCAGGCGCCGATGGAGGAGCTCGCTGGATTTCCTGGACCTGCTGCAGCTCTACAGCAGACATGGGCACCGCTCCGGCACATCGAATTGCGCTGTATCTACATGTCAGGAAGCCAAACGGCTTTTATCAGCTAAATGCATTAAAACCAGCAGAATTTTTATTAATAAATCTTAAAACCTGCTGCAGTTCTTCAGGTTGTCTTTAACGGCATCGTAGTCGACGCTGTAGAGGGGGCCGCTGTCTTTGAGCAAAGCTTTCTGGACGCTGTAGACATGAACGCTCACTATCAAACTCATCTTGGATTTGAAATCTGCAGAAGAAAACAAATTTTAAAGACAAGTTTTGATTTCTTTTGTGCTTCATTAGTGAAAATTGCAATAAAAAGAATAGTTGTGTTTTATTTTGTTGTGACTTTGTGATTGCCTAATTCTATTAGTTTTAGTGTTTTGCTGGTTTTTATTGATTAAATATTGTTTAGGTGTAGTTTTTATAAGTTAAAGTAGTAGTTTTAGTTTTTTTCACACTTTGACCTTTTTAAATTTTGCACCTAAATATTTCCAAACTATTGTACCAATTGTATATATCAATTGGTTAATGAATATTAAACACAAGACACCATTTTCAAAAAAAATTTATTCAATTATTGTTGAACCAACTGACATTTTTGCTCTCTCCATTTTGCAGGCTAGCATAAGTGTCAGACTATGCACTACTAAAAAGTGCCATAATTTGCACACTGCTGACGTAAACTGATTGTTTATTATTTCGTTAGTTTTAGTTAACTATAGTAAACTTGGTAAAGACTACTTAGGACTGAAACTACAAGAAAACAAGGATTTGATATTTACCTTCCAATCGGTCTTCTCTGACAACAGACACCTTGTGACACTAAAAATACCATAAAAATGAAATCAACTTGACATTTTCTTTTTCAAAAAAAGATAATATGAGAGCAAGAGGAGCTCCTGTTACTCACCATTTGACCTTTGTCCTCAAGTTTTCCAGACACGAGGTATGTGGCGTGGAGCTGAGGTGAGCTCTCCTTCCTCTTGTGCTCCAAGTAATGGTAGAGCATCCTGAAAACACATTTTACATGCATTTAACTCAAGACATATGAAATATGTTTTATTATTTTCCCAATCCCACCTTTTCTGTTTCTGAATTCAATTTTTTCCCCCCTATTTTAACCAAATTTATTAACCCAAAAAAGTACACAATTATGATGTGATTGAAAAACAATGAAATCAATAACTAGAAGTTAACATTTTCTGTTATTGTGCATGGTATAATAAGCTTTACTTTTCCTGTAATTTTCTGGAAAAAAGTCAATCATTATGAAAAAAAACAACTAAGAATCTCCTTTTAAAAATAAAAGAAAATCTCCCTTTTAAAAACGCTTTAGAGTTACTATACAAAAATAGTTATCATGAAAAAACTATAATAACTAAAAGCACAAGTTATAAAACTATAACATTTAGTATTGATTTTTGTACATGTATATTTTTGTCTTTAGTATTCACATGAAAGTGCAGTTCCTGATCAGATGGGGGACTTGTTAGAAGTCAAATTTGTTGATTCTTGAGGAAGATGAAGACAGACACAGTAATGTTTTTCAATACTTCTCTCTTTGAGAAAACCAGTAACACTTACTGTTTAGCTGTGTTGACATGGACTCCGAGAGTCAGACTGAGCCACTTATAGGTTACCTGAGAAATATGAAAATATATAATTACTTTGTGTTTACATGAGAAGCTGTGAAAAGCAGTTTATTTAACCGTTATACTGAACAGATATCTGCTGTTGAGTCTTGTTCTAAAGTAGCTGTTGGGGTTTCTATGTATTCAGTGAAACAACTCAACCGTTAGAAAAAAAACTGTCGACTGTTAGCGAAATTTATACTGTAAAATTAAAGCCGAATGAGTCAGACGACCTAAACCTTTCATACTGTACAATTAACTCCCCTAGAGAAAGGAAGTTTTTTGTTTTGAAAGCTATAAGACATTTAACTGTTATGTTATTCAACGTAATTCCGCGGCTACATGTTTTCACAATTCGAAAGCTAAAATCCAACATTAAATATGACGGAACACGTCACAAATTTAAAATATCCTCACTATTTTGTTGTGATCGTTGACATATTCGTCAATATTGTCCAAATAAAGCTCGTCCATTGTGTCGAATTTTCCACAAACACCTAGCTTGCAGTTATTTAACTGCGCGGGAAAGCAGTTTATTTACTTCCGCTTACAGTCACGTGATTGCATCATGTTCCGGCGCAACGTGAAGCTGTAGGCTGCCCTCTACAGGCTACCAGGCGCCAATGCAGCCAACCACACATTCATTTAAGTTTCGCCCCGTGAAAAAACAACTGAGATTCTCCAAAAAAGAGGACAGAACAGTGAATTAACTAACGATTATATAGGTAAACAATTTACTGCTGATGTTGACAACAACTTGAAAGACATTAGGCAATAATTTCAGTTTGTTTAGTGGGAACAAACAAAAGTAATGGAAAATCTTTTTTTTTTGTTTTTGTGGTGCTTTAGTATGGAAAGTTTACACCTAAATCCAAATTAGATAGTGTGAGATTAATATTATTCTTGGAAGCATTGTCTAAATATTCTATACTGTGACGTACTAGTTGCTGGTGATAACAGATTTAGTGGACAGTTATTCATTCACTTGATTCACTCATCTTAGTTTGAATTGGAAGAACTGTAGCTACAATGAAGAGAAGTTATGTCATATTTATGTTGCTTTAAAAATTGGGGAAAACTGACATTTTCGGGACTATTTAATAGAAGTTTCAGCTAACTAGAGGAACATGTTTTTCCCCAGTCTGCATGACGCACAGTGATGAATTTGTTTGATGCATGTTTGTTTCTGCGCTCAGTAGATGCAATGCAATATTTAAAGATAATCCTCTATTCATGCTGCTGTGATGTTGGCTGATGCGTGACCACTTCCAACAGAAATGTCAAACAGAAGGGCAAAGACGTGCTGCAGAGGCGGGAAAAATATTCCCCTAATGATGACGAGGAACAAGACTAATTGTCTGACCTTGAAGATGCAGAGCAGACCGAAATCCTCAAGTGGATCTGACTCGATTCAGACCGTGATCTTCAAGTTATTTTGTATCATTAAGAACCTTTTTTTTTTTTGCATTAAATGAAAATTGATTCACCAGATTAAAGTACCCACCAAGTTTTTTCCTCCACAGTTATAATCACGTTTGTGTATTTTTTGACTGACACAAACACAACTTGAGGAAATTGTATGAACATATGAGGTTTGCAGAAGTACTTGTGTTCTCATAGCATTTTATCATGTCATAAATAAAATAATCTATACATCTATAAAGTGTGGCATGCGTTTGTTTTTATCTACATTTAATCAACATTTTTGTTGCAATTACAGCTACATTTCTTCATGGTTGTATCTTAAAGGGGTGGTATTATTTATTTTCCAAGCATATAGTGCAATCTTCAGCACTATGTTATCTTCAGTTGTTCTAAAAATGCTGCATATATAAAAAATAACTTAAAAGAAATTTAACTTTCTAGTTTGACGCCTTGGAATTAGGCCTCTCTCTCTTTAAGAAGCTCCTACTCTTTCCGACACTTTGCCTTCAACACATCATCATAACAATGCACCTCCATTATCCCTTTAACAGCTGTTTACAATAGTTGGACAATGAAGTAGTTCATAAGGTGTTTGCTAATTGCCGCTGCCGCTAGTCTGGGGAGCTGTGTAGGGGAGGGTTTGGACGGCAAATAAAGCAAAAAGAAAAGCTGATTTTACATAATACTCACTCTTTAACCTGATTTATTTGTCTTCAGTGGGTTTTATTTAGGGGTATCACAGTTTATATGATGGAACGTAAAAATGCATGCATTACTTTTCATGTATATATTTGAAAATAAATTGTTTGAAAGTCCCGTAAGTGTGTGTTTCAACTTAACAAAGGGTGAAAACATTAAAAAGATATAAAGAAGTACTATCTCCATTGTAATTGAGTTGAAATATGTCAATGTGGAGATTAATCATGGGTTTAACTTTCCCTTCTGCTCTTGCTGAACTAACAGCCAGGATCAAACTTCTATGTCTAGATAAGAACATCAGTCTACAGTTTTTAATTACAGATCTAATCTCTTTGTTAAGTTACCAAAGTAACTCAATATCTGAGCTGTTTTTAACCTGCTGCTTCACACAAACATGAGGATGAGTCACAGTTGTACGTGATCTGAGTCGTATCAAACACAGATTCATATGTCATTTCCTCCAAAGCCCAATAAGATAAGGCCTTCTCAATGTGGAAACTATCCATCATCTGATTTCTGGCTCTAACACATTCAACTCTGCATAAATCAGATGTAGTTTTTCAGGGAAACATGCCAACCAGCTGCAGGAATTAGTGATGCAAATAATGAGTTTTACCAAAGTGACTCATGCTGCCTGGCTATTCTGTTGGTTTTCCGTCCTTGTTGTGGAGTATTAAAAATCCTTCCATTATTTTCAGACATGCACAAGAAAATCTCTCTTTAATGAAATAGGAATTGTTCTTAATGTTTTGCTTAGTGAAATGAAGGTTTAATACAGTTTTTCTCAGTCGCTTTGGTGTATTCCTCAGAACAAAATAGAATTTCCAAAACTATTTGTTCAGTCTTCAAATCATTGTGTCACTTGCGCAAAGCAAAAACAAGCAGTTTTTCATTCCTTTGTGCAAAATGCAAATGCTTTTGTACATTATGCAAGTGTTTGTGTGCAATTCTCTGCTTTTCCCTACATTTTAAATTGCTTATGTCATGTCGATCAAAATGCATTCTGTGTGGAGCGCACAATAAAAACGAGTTTGAATACACAATTCCATGCAACACTTTTCAGACTTTTATTTGTAAAACAGAATGAATAATTTCCCAGTTTGCAATTGTGCACTACGTTGTGTTGATCACATAACAGTCTCAGTAGAACTTCTCACAGAAGCTTAAATAAGTCTATAATTTTAATATTACTTAATGCCTGTTTGTAAAAACAAATGTCTTAAGATCTGAGGTGGGTGGACAACCAAAGATTGTACTCAAGAAAGGGCAGCACTACTTGAATACATTTTTCCTCAAGTAAGTAGCTACTCAAACAAATAAAGAAATAAAAAATACTCAAGTATACGGAAGAGGATTAGGGCCACCAAAAAAAAAAGAATTCTGACTTTAAATCTCAGAGTTCTTTAAAGTCAGAATTCTGACTTTATTGTTGGAATTCTGACTTTAAAGAATTCTGAGATTAAAGTCAGAATTTATTTTTTTCGGTGGCCCTATTCCTCTTCCGTACAAGTAAGAGTAAAAATAGTATTTGGTGAAAAAGGCTACTCAAGTTCTGAATATCTGACCAAAACACCAATCATTTAAATTTAAAAATTACATCATCAGATGAACAAAAATATAAAACTATGTGGAAATTTGAGTATTTCAAAGACACAGATAAAATTATTAATATAAATAACATAATTACAAAATACAATCATACAAAATAAAACATTTTTCCAAATCAAGTGAGAGTACCTCGATTATTTTTATTCCTCGAGGCAAATCAATGCTTCCTTAAATTATATTTTACTATTTAGTTCTTGTCGGTATTTGTGTTACGCAACGTTCTCACTTCCGCCTATGAGTTGTTGATGAAAGTGCTAGCCATGGTGCTAGCAGCATAACGTCCGATTTTAAATCCTGCTAAAATGCTTCATCTGCTGGTCAAAAGTAAAGAAACATTATTATCGTGCTTATAAAGTATGTTTATTGAAGGTCATGATAGTCCTGCTGTGATGCTGGTATTCTCGTATTTTAGAATCGTTTAGCTCATGTGAAAGCATGGTGGGAAATTCCCACGCTGTAACAGTATGGCTTCTCTTGCAGCTTGTTTTCCTCCCAGAGACTGACCTTACATCGGTGCTCATTGTGTGAAAATGCAGGTATGTTTTTACCAAATCGCTTTATTACTGCAGCAGATGGGACTAAGATTGAATTTATTATTAGTATTATTTATTTTTTTTGCATTTTTCAGAAATTTAAGTCTATTAAATCTAAAACAACAACAAAAAAGGCATTCGGTAAATAAAATGTCAGTATTTAAGTTTATTTTCAGAAGATTTTAATTAATTGCTTTATTTTCTTTGAGATCCACACTCACTTGTTTCTTTATTGTAAAAGAAACCCACTATACGATCACTGTAATCCCCCCAAATTTTATGGTGGTTATTGCCATTTTAATTCTGATTTTTTTTTTTTTCAAAAAGCCATGATGATCACTGGGAGAAGGAGTGCTTGTTTTTCTGCCAGACTGACCTTACCTTTTTGCTCATTGCATGAAAATACAGATGGAGAAATAAAAACAACTGGTGCCGCAGCTTGAGCAGCTCCTTGTGTTTCATTTCCACACCAAGAGGAGCCATCAGAACCATATAGGTCACACATGGAGTACCACAACCTTTCTCCTCTCTGAACTACTGCCTTGTGGTTGCGAATGGCGGGGAAGTGTGCGGTAGGTGTATGCATACAGGTGGAGACTCATGCAACAGACAGAACACAGCGTTCTATATACTGTGTTATCTACTGATATTGATCATGTGCCCTTTTCAGTATATTGTTATTGATTTATTGTCCAGCACTAGTTACTACCCAGCTCTGCTTAAGACTATGAATATATCCCGAAAGGATAATGTTCAATTATCCTATTCACAGTAGCTATTTTTCCTTTTTTTTTTTAAAGAGAATTGTTTCTTCATTTTGTCACCTGTCAACATAAACAACTATTAAAATTATCTCTCTCAAGGGCATTTTGACAGTCTGGGCATGGACTGTGTGAGTGGTTGAAACCATTGCACTTTGTTTACAACGTGGCTGTTAGGTTTATCTTTCATGCTTTCGGTGTTTCGTTCTTTGTTTTGAGCACCTGGTTGGGATTTGTGCTGTACATGCTTTCTCTCAGAATAACAACAGCCCTGCGGCTAGATTCCAGCTCCTATTGTCCTGATGGAGTGGACAGCGGCTCAGCCTGTGCTAATCGTTTCCAGTGCACTCTGAGACGGAGCAGATATTAGCTTGGCCTTATCAGCAGGCACCACAAAGGGCTGAGGGTGAAGCGGAGCGGGGACCAGATCCTCGGGGAGGCGGCTAATGATCCTCCCTGCTCACTGAGCCCAACACTGGGCCTGAGGCGCAGCTACAACTGCCTGTTTGGGTAAAACCAATAGCAACAGCTAGCGTGTAATTTCAATAAAAATCACCACATAAAGTACACAGAGTGAGTGACAAACCAAGTCATTAAAGCCACGAGTGGCTTTAAAATGAGACAAATGACTGGAAGGTCACTGGATCAAACTGGCAGGGGGAAATGACAGCTGCACACATGAATGATGGCTGCTGTCAGTCTGATAACGTCTGCTGGTAATTAGTTAGTGAAGTTACTCTGAACACTCAGAGAGAACAGTTCCAAATGACCACATTTTCACAACTGTGACCACATCATTCTGATTATGAAAATCTATAGTTGTGAAAACTAGAAAATTGTCAGCATTTTACCCTCTGAAATTTTTCTAGTGTTCTTCAAGAAAATGTCTGATTAATTTATGTGAACATTTTTTTTCTTGTAATTTTTTTTTACTTTTGAAACTCAGAAATTTGAGTTCTTGTAAATTTTTTACTTTTCAAACTAAGAAATTTTTTTTTTCTTTCTTATTTTATCTAGAAAATTTTAGATAAATTAATCTCAAAATTTCAAGGTTTTTTTTTGGTGGAAATTTACTCTTCCTTGTTTTATTGTTCCAAGATAATTTCACGTATAGTTAGTACATTTCACCGATATTAAGGGATTATAAGCTCCTGTATCTTGCTGAAAAGTTGCCTGTAAGTTAGTTTTGTCTTATTTCAAGTGTAGTAAGATATTTGCACTAGAAACTACAAGAGCAAAAATACTTGCTAAGATTTTGTTTTTGCAGTGATCTCAGAGCTGAAAGCAAAGTTTCTGCAGCTGTCACAACTTTAAAGCGGTAAATTCTTGTCTGCAGGAACTCCCCAAAGTGCTCTGACAATCTGGACATCTTTCTCAACTAAAGGGAAATATATTGTCAAAATGTTTCATTGAAGTGAACCATCAGAGACAAGCGAAGCAAAAGGCCTCCTCACAAACCACAGTCAGTTTCATCATTCTGTGGCTTTGAAGCATCACGCTGAGACCAAAACACGTTTGGATAATGAATTTCATCTCTACTACGGTTACAGTCCTTCCCCTCCAGCAGCACAGACAGTTATGCTTCATATTCAGCATCATGTGTAGAGACAACAATGCCCTTAGCTTATCTTTGTGGAAAACATGTTGTGAAAATGTTCATCTTTGCTCTGGAGCTTCTTCGTGGGGTTCCTGACATGAAAAAGGCATCAGAGCTTTTGAAGCAGACACATGTAGCAGGTAGTGCAGTCTGTTTATTTCTTACATTTCTTTGCAGATCTGTCTGATCTGTGCGTCTTATTTCACGTGTGTCCGCTTCCCCGAGAGACGCAAAGGAGGGCACGACTTCTGTGGAACATTTAGGAAGTTGGATTTAGGCGCTTTACTTTTCCGCTGAGCTATCAGACGTTTTAAATCAGAAAAGCAATCAAGTTTGTGAAAAAAGGCGGCTCTGGGGATATCTAATACATTCATTATAGATCTTTCTAGGAGGAGATATCTTTGAGGGATCTGAAGCACCATAGCAGCCAGAATGTGTTATCAGAGGAAATGAGCATGGTACCTCAAAATGTTGGCAGGCTCAGCAAGTGCAGGGATATTTTCACAGATGAATAAAAGGGGCCCTTTGCCTTTTCCCGATGGTTTGTATTTCTTTTCTTATAAAATATATAACTAACAAAAGAATCCATCATCAAGGTTTAGCTCAGGTCAAACACCAAAGAAACATTTCTGTTGCTCGTTTCATGTCTGAAAATCAGATTTTTTTTTCTCTCTGAAAGTTGCTTTATTGCATCTTTTTCATCTCTGCACAAAGTTCTGCTAGATGTAGATTTAGATTTTTGATTAGATGGGTCAAAGCACACAAGAAATACAGATGGATATACAGATATGAGTGCAATCACATTTATAGATGAATGCCTTCATATTCCTTGAAGTCTTTTAGTTCTTGCCACAATTCCACCTGAAGCTTATTTTGCTTTTTTTCCAAGTTCAACCTAAGTTAATACCTGCATCTTTACATTACAAACTCTATTACAAAAGCATTCTGTCTTCAAGTTGAAACAATTACAACAAGATCCCTAGAAGTTGGTGTTTCACGTGGGAGAGCAGCGCTTTCTTATTAACCCCCAAATCCAACAGTACTGACTTGTATTGAAAACTTAGAGATAATCAAAGTTAAAATCATGTTTTTTTATTTACACTCCTGATAATTTATGCCTCTTTAATAGTTCATTCCATGGTGTTTTATTGGCAGTTGCTGGAAGATTTTTAGGGTGTTTTCACATTTTGTAGTACTGTAGACTTGGGTCGATTCGAGATGAAAGTTGCAGCATTTGTTAAATTTTCAGCTGCTGCAGTTCACTTTCACACTGCATTGTGTCAATCAAAACTAATTGATTGACACCTGCTCCCCTCCTCGCCTGTGGGGGGCGCTGCATCAGGAACCTCTGAAGGAAATGACATAAAAACCTTTGATGAAGACACTGAGCTCAACCTTTTCACAAAATGTAAAGAGAAATGGGACATTTCAGATTTTAGCTGTTGTAGGATTTATTTTTTTTCGTTTTTTGAAAAAGACCAGAAACAATTTCTTCCACAAGTCATAGACTAGCATGTTTGGAAAACATGTCAAAGAGAAAATTACAAACAATATAAGTATAGTTTTTTTTTTTTTTTAAAGATAATTTTTCAGTCACTCTCCTCTTTTTTAATTATGCAATCATAAAACATTGACCATATTTCCTCTTATCAGTATTGATGTAAATAAAATTGCTGTCACTATAAGAAGGTGTCAGAACTCAACACAATGTAAAAGCCAGAAAATAAATCCAGTCGCAAAAGTACCAAGCAAAAGCAGCTGCCTTTTTACAGTTTGCATATGTGAATTTAATGTAAAAGAAATCAATATTTAAATCTTCAAAAGGAGATTTGATTAAATGTCTCTTATTAGTGAGAAAAGTCAGATTCTGCCAAGTAGTTTGTTTACTGCTAAAGATAACGAAGCTCATCTCTGGCGGATCTGGCAGATATTCTCTTCGTGTCATTACCTCTCGGCGCTGCAACCATGACGTTTTAGTCTCTAGCTTCACTGACTCAAACAAAAATCATTATTAACATTATTTCCCCATGAACGCTAATAGCTTTTTCTAATGAAATCGGCTTTCTGCTTGTCTATTATGGTATGTTTTTGCATTTGTTTTGATTTTTTTTCTTCTTTAAGCTGCCAAGCACAAAACATCCTCGGAAAGAATGAAAACGCTCACATTTAAAGGTTATTAGCAAACACTCTCACTCTCCTCTGCACACGCAAACACAAGCCCTGTTCTCTGGCTGCTTGCTACCAGGTCTGAATGGTAATTGTACTCTTCTTAATCATTAAAAGCCAACACTTAGAGCTCAACAGGTTTCTGTAGACTTCTACTACCAGATCTGCATGATGATTGCAGCCCTCACAGTGAGCTGCATGTCAATACCCTGCATGTCAGTGTGCAGCTCAGTCATCCTGTAGTCTCATCAAAACACTCATGGAGAATCTGAACCTCAGATTTGTCAGAACATGACTCGCCCCCCACTGCACTACAGAGGACTGTAGTGCAGTTCTCTCTGTGCAGCTCTACAGTCCTGCACAGAGGACTGCACAGTAGTAAACTACCATGCATTATGCATCTTGTTTGGACAAATAAGGCATTCACATCTGATATCTATAAAATAGATATAAGATTACTGAATTCATCCATGTCTATGAAATCCAAAATAGAAAATGTTTTAAATTAAAGGGGATCTATTATTCAAAGTTCATCATTTGCATGTTTTTATACGTCCATTTGGATCTCAAAAGCTTCTAAAAACAACCAAGCACTTAACAAAAACATTAACTTATTGTTTTTTGGCAAAAACTTAATGTTTTAAATGAGCTGTTGAGATTAAGTCACACTGCCGTTACCTAGCAACCCCAAAATAGCCCAACATGTTTTACTGCTGTATTCCCTGTACAATGGCTGCTGGAAAAGACAAGTGCTATTATTATTATTATTATTATTATTATTATTATTATTATTATTATTATTGCTGACTTACCATTTAGAAACCACTTGTTACATCCTCGGTGGTTGCCCAGGAGGCGCCACTTCTGCTTTTCAAAGATGTACAGTTGTTTAATTGTGCATCTGTTTGAAGACATTTTTAAGTGTGAGTGAAAACATTGAGGAGCTTATTTGGATTTAAAGTGATAAAAGACGCTAAGACAGGAGTTTTGGGAAAAACAAAAACACAAAGCAATGAAAAGGTATGGAAAACCCCAACGGTAATAACAACTGATTATGGCAAGACCTTTCGAATAATAATAAACCCAGAAATTATAAAAGTGCAAACACCTGTAGACCTTGACAGCATGAGTACTGTTATAATCTGTCAACAGGTAGTTTTTCTTTACTACCTGTTGACAGATTACAACAGGTATAATCTGCCAACAGATTATACCTGTTACCTGTAAACATCTTTGCAGACAAAAACTTGTTGTTAGAAAAGATGATGTTTAGCTCATTAGGCTGAATTTTAATCAGCTACATTATAGCTGCTATTGTATAAACTACATAACCTAAATTGGAGATTCAGCAATGGTTGACACATCTGCAGTGCTTTCATTTAAATCCCTATAGAAATTTACTTGGGTGCGGCGTGTCAGTGTGAATATTCATTTTATGAAGGGATTAATAAAAACTAAATTGAGCCTGACTAAACTGGCTCAGTCTGTGAAATGCTGGGTCTCAATTCACTCTTTAATGAATGGAAATTTAATGCTCAGTGTAGCGCTGTGCTCCCATCTTCACAGCTGAACTTATTTCCCCGTGAAATCCGGTGACCTCCTGGCTGCTCTCGGTTGTAGCGTTTTTCCGGCTTTGCTTTCAGGAATGATGCGCTTTGAGGAACTCGGAGAGATAGTGGAGGGAGGTGAACATTTTAACCTTGGATGCTTCTCTGGGATGACATTTAGAAGTGAGATAAAATGTTATCTCTGCTGTGTCATTTATTCGTCCTTGCTTACATTTACAGATTTAAAGAAAAATATTAAAAAAGACGCTGAATACTATGACTCATCTTTAGAGGGCAGTCATATTTAAAATTAGTCAGTCTTGGAAAGAGTTTAGAAAGGTTTTCATATCCATTGGCTTTAAAGAGGTAATTACAAAAGAAATTATTTTAGAATATTGCTTTTCTGTTTTTACTTGCAGATGATATTCTTTCAGTAGAGATGAATAATATAACTTTCAAAGTTGACTTGGTTATTTTTGGCTACTAATACTATTTCTTAAAAGCTTTTTTTCAGAGTGCGTGACACAAATAATTTAATATAATGGGTGGGGAGGCAGCACAAAGCTAAAATGTTCTGCAAATGAATAAAATCTTGGAAAATCTACAGGAATGCTTTTCATTTGGCCTCAGATTTTAATGCATAAATGTTGACAGGAACACTATTGTTTACATCTGATAGTCTAGTAGACTCTGTTGAATTGGGGATGAGAATTGTAACATTTTTAAACTTCCACGTCTTTCACACTGCTTGTTTCGGTTGAATTTACCCAGAGTGCCCTGCTCTGTAGTTCGCTTCCTGCATCTGGAGTCTTGTGATATTTGTTTACACCTGACCCGGTTCATTTGGGGACCAAAGTTGTAAGATTTGTTAAGTTTCCAGCTGCTGTGTGTTTCACACTGGAGTGTGTCAAATGAACTACACTAATCAAAAATCAGTTCCCCACCTCACCTGTGGGGGCGCTGCACCAAGAATCACTGAAGAAAACAACACAAAAACCTCAGAAGACACGAGCACTAGTGATGGGATTTTCGGCTCCTTTTCGAGATGCGGCTCTAACGGCTCTTTTTAGTGTGGAGAGCCGGCTCTTTTTC
>CAEFZY010049920.1:0-24211 GCA_903066815.1 Brachyrhaphis roseni
CCGGCCTTCCAAGGGCTGATTCAACTGTTAATGTGAAGAAAAAGACCAAAGTAGTTATATATTAGTTTTTGTTATAAGTGTGGTATCTGCAATATATACTTTGCAAACTGGGGAAACTTTCATCTAACCAATAATTTTTATTAGTACAGAAACAAACAAACTGTGTAAATGTTTCAGGATTTATAAGTTTTTTAAGAACTTGACAGGTATAAACAAACATTTTGTGATTACATTTATCAGCAAAACAAATTCATTTAATATCAAAGTAAAATATTGTCACATAAAAATTGCTTTAAGCACTACATAATAAAAAAGAGAAAATGCTCCTCTTGCCTGTGTATGTGGTGGAACCCCACAAAAAGAAAAGCAATGTTGTCCAGAAGACAGTAAACATGGTTTGATTCCTTAGTGGTTACTCTTCTGCTCCTTCAGCGCAGCAGGAACATTTAAAATGCAGAAATGGATTCAGTGGAAAGTTCAGTCTTAAGATACCAAAATATAGCAATACAGGATGTGGCTTTTTTTTTTCCTCAGCTACACCATTGACACATTCCTCGAAGGGGAGTGGCCCTTTCTTGCAGGCAGTTAAATTAAGATTGGTCTTTGCTAAAGATTAGTTAAAGGTTTAATTAACACTTTGTGCTAATGCAGTGGTCTTTACTATCCTAATTCAGGATGATTTTAACCCAGGCTTTCATTCACGTTTAACAAGTTAACTCATACTTTTTCTTGCAGACCGATGTCTGCCAAAGGTATGAGGACTTAAAGAACTCAACTCTATAGGAAGTATCATAAATCATTGTTTTTTATATTTTGTTGTTTTGAAAATTTCCCAAACGTTCTTCACTAAGGTTTCTTTACTTCCTTCTCTTTTTTGACTCATTTCCTTTTTGAACAACATCAGCATTTCACAAAGTTTGTTACCACATTGTTAAAAAAAAAAAATCCCTTTTTTTAAGAACATAGGCTGTGGCTCTGATTTCTAAATGACAGTCGATGCTCATGGTATTTTGAAAAACAATACTTCAGGAAGCAAAATTTTATTGCTTGCTGTGTTTTCTTCATTGTTCTCAGAATTACTGAAGGGAGGATGGATTCCAGTTTGAAAACCCAAAATCTCAGACATCAAAAGTCTGAGAGAAAGATTTTCCCAAGATTTATCATAACAATTAGAAAATGTTTCTTTGTAGTTTTGGTGATTTGTGTCTGATTAAAATCACTGTGAGAGTACTATGCTGTCTGTTTGTCAGAATGTCCATTTACCGATTGAATGAATAGAATAGGAGACATTTCTCAGCTGGGTGTTTAATACTTCTGACAGTTCCCGACACCACAAGATTAAAGTCCAAAGAATTTTCCATCTTGCAACGGGGACTCAAAGGACTCAATTTGACTGTGATGTCATTACCAGACATTCACTCTGCCTTCAATTTATACACACTCACCAGTTTGAGCATAAATTTGCTAGTATTCATGTTGTTTGAGAAGATGTAGAATTTTATATTTGGTAAAGCAGGACAAATACTGTCCTCCAGAATCAAACATTTCTCTTAACCATTGTAAATCCACAGAATTATCTCCTTAAAGTTGACTGTAGACCAGTCAAAGTCATACTTTGACATGTTGATTAGTCATAGAAACCATGCATACCCTGACACTTTTTTAAAATGTTATTTATGGAATGCTTGAGCACAGCACTAATTCCTCTTTAACCACTGATAAGGATATCAGATGCAAACTAGTGCTCTATGTGTTACCAAAAGAAAAATAGACAAAGATGTTATGGCTTTGTGTGCTTCTTATACTTTAATTCACAACATCCAATATAAACTGAGAAACATGTGTGTGTTTGAGTTGATTTACACTTTACTTAAATAAGTATTAGTATAAGTCACAATACTTCTTTCTCTTGCCGTTGCAACTAACTAAATTCAACAGCAGATGGGGCTAGAGAACTACTCAAAATGGAACAGAAAAATAACTGAATTGGTGGGGTCTATATTTAAAATGTAAAATCTATAGAAGTGTGTAACTTATTTGCACCTCCTAATAGGTCTGACAAATAATTATAATTCTGACAAATAATTTTTATTACCAGAGGTAATAAAAAAACAAAATGACAAATTCTCCAAATAAAAAAATAGTGCAATCTCTAAACATCCAAACTCTAAGAGAAATACTTTTGCTACTCCTTCCTGACCTTTAAACAAGAGAAGTTTAGTCTGATTTCGTGTTTTTAACTGGGCTGTACTGTGAAGCAGATGTTACAACTTAATTACCATGCAGCAAAAATGTATGAGTTGAGTTTGATTTCTTCTTCACCTAACAAACAATCTATACATCTTTGGTGGATGCTTTCATTTTTATGAACTTCTGATTAATGGTACTTATTGAAACTCTACCAGGAATGTGTCAAAAACATTTTTTACTGTATTCTATCATCTTGTCCTGTTGGGTGTTACAAATGCTATTAAATAATAAAGAATATTGTTTACTTATTGTAGCTGACAAGAGTCCACAGTAGGTGGCAACAGAGATGAATACTACGAAACCACTTTCCAGGTGTTTAACAATTAAAAAAAAAAACTGTGTCTAAAATATAATGCTAACATTGCTTTACTAAAAAAAGAGTTTTTTGAAACATAGCAAGAGATTGGTTTAATACTTTGAACTTTTATTGAAAAAGAGCAAAATTACAAGGTAACAAAACCCCATTCATATTGGCCTTGACAGAGAATGTGTCATCATAATGGTTGTGAGATTGAGTCAGTCTTAAAAAATTAGAAAACAACAATGACATTTTCCAGATGTATTGGTACCAACAAGCACATTTATTATGCATTTTACTTGAAATGAATACAATGAAAATACATAAACAAAATATGCCCTATTTGAGCTGTCACATTACTTTTATGTTATTTTTTAGTCATAGTTTTGAGCTATGACTAAAAAAAGCATCAAGTACAGTGGAGCTGATTAATGACAGCCATACAAATCTCTCACTATGTGAATGACATAATGAGAGTATACCAAAAATAAATATATATATAATTTTATTTAAAAAGTTGTTTTTTAAGCTTCATCAGATACTATTTGAATACCTCCCGAACATGTTCCCGAAGTAAGAGTATTTTATGTTCTTTGTTTTTTTTTTCTGCCTTTGAACCTTCGTGGTAATGAGTAACAGGTTCAATTTCACTTTCAATACATTTAATATCTCTCCTAGTACACTACATAAAATACATTATTTCTTATTCTAAAGTGTTTCTTTGACTGGTTACATTAGGAGCTCATTAGTTGAAACCAGTTTACAACATTGTGTAACATTCAAACGGAGGGATTATGTTGGAATGGCATCTTCAAAGTCATAAGTGGTGCTGCAGATTGTAAAAATTCAGTAAATGATGCATGTGTTTGCCTGATTCACTTTGCCATAACAAGCATTAATAAAAGTTCAAATGTAGCAGTTTATAAATGTATTTAAAAGATCTGTACAAATACACTACCCATATACTAACTTATACATAAATGAATATGTGAAAGAAACAACTTTATAATTAATCTCACACAATAAATTAAAAATAGAAATCCATTGAGTTTTATTGCACCTTGCTCAGATCCTGCATAATGGACTCATGTGTCAAGTGCCTCAATGTGCAAGTTGTAAATACATCATATTGAAGTTTTACATGTAGATTTTATATTGTACACTAAAAGAATAGCATTCACAAAAAATAAGTTTATGATTAAAACTAGCTGACATTTTAAAGACATGATGGTTTTGAAAACATTAACACAGATCTACGAGACATCAGCGTTAAACACTCTTGTTTGAAGTCAGAAAATTTGGGAGATTTTCTTGTTCATATGTTAAGTATTTGGTCTGCCTTTTATGCATTCAAACACTAGATCGACATATTTACAGATAGATGTTCTGAACTATGATTTGTGCAACAATTTTCAGGAGATACAAACCTTGACTATCATTGATATTTAACTTTTAATGTATTTTATAATCATGGCATCCATATTGTATTCTTGAGCTTTAGGGGGTATTCTGTGACTCTGTCTTGGACATCTGGTCTCAATCTTCAACTCTCCTTAACTAAATCCTCCACTTTTGCATACACTGGTTCTTCAGCCTCTTCTTTCACTTCTTGGACACAGTTTTTCATCTCGCTGTCCTCCTCAGTCATCATCTCCACTTGATGACCTTTTTCCTTGTTTGTCTTGATTTCTGCGTATTCCGTGTTTTTGTTTTCTGAACTCTGTATCCGTTTTGTGGAAATCCGGTTCAGAAGGGAAAAGTCAATGCTGGCATACATCAATTCCTTTGGACCATTGCTAGCTTCAGGAGCTCCTGCCAAAGCTTCTTTCTTTTCTCTCCCTTGAGAAGCTTGACCATTCGACATCTGCCAGGTATAAAGAAAAACACATCAGTAAAGCTGAGAACTAACAACCAGCCGTACATTGCTACCAAACGTTCTTTACTTGTGATTCAGGTGGAGTCAGAGTTTTTTGTTTTCTGATTTGTCTTTTCATATAATCGTAGCTTTAACAGCTTGAAAAGCTATTATATGCTTTTTCGTCATTCAGAATCCAAATATCAATAAATTCTGATTAATTCACATGTTTCTCAGTTTGGATCTGACATGTTCATGTTCTCACAATGTCATTGATTTACTAAACTTAAGATCTCATTGAGGAACTGAATTCGTCTTTTCACTATTATGCTTTTGTACTGCTATTACTGCTGAAGGAGGAAGTCAGTCATGTTGTGAATTTAGGGGCTTGGTGTAACATGCAGCTCTCCATTATGACCAACAAAGCTGCGATTGTTCTCTATTTCTAAAGTGCTGCTTTATTAAGTAGGCACCCACGGCAGGCAACAACTGGCCAACTTGTGAGAGATCAAGTGATTTAGTGAGACTTGTTGCAAGGTGACGCAATTGTTTTTTTTAAAGGAAAGAGAAGAGAAGGGAAGACTACATTTAAATTTTTCTCACAAAATAGTCAGTTGCTCATAGAAGTGTCATTTGCTTGTTTAAGACTGTACAGCTTCTCACACATATGGTAAATCTGAGCATGTGTTGCTGTCCATTTTATGTACAAACCTGTAAAAAGTACATTTTACAATTTTAAGAGACGTGTAGAGTATTAAAAACGATTTATGGTTCTGAACCCCCCGCATCCTGTTATTTCACTTCAGTAGATGTTATTTAGATATTTTATTTTACAGATAAAGGCAGAACAATCATTGATATCAATACTTATCGTACCAATGGCGTAATCATCTCCAGAGATTCACCCGCATTTTCAGAGTTCTTCTGTTTTATTCTGAGGAGACACATTATCTTTACAGTAACAATTTAAATATATGTTTATGGTTGAAAATGTAAATAAAGTTCTAAATGTATGATGTACCTGTAGAATTTCATCAACAAACAGATGATAGATGCAAGAAGGAATCCAATAAAAAAGGCAATGATGAATTCTAGCATGGAACTTTTTCCTGAAGTAGTTGTTTGCTTGCTTACTAAATTGAGAACAGAAACAGAATATGACACAACTATTGTTTGCTTATGGGTCAAATTAGCTAATTTAAGGTCAAGTTAGCATAATTGTTTCCAGCTGTTTTTGTAACTGTAAAAATGGACTTACTTATACAACTATCTGTCCATACTGACGCCAGAAAAAAATTAGCAATAAGCAGAAGTTAAAAGTAGCAGAAGTGTAAAAGCTGCAAAAAATGTACCTTCTTCTTTTGGCCAGAAGACTGTGAGGTTTTCTTTTGCTTCCCCAATTTCATTGCTGCTAACGCATTCAACACTGATGTTGCCATGGTTTTTAACACTTATGGTAACAGTGCTGTTGACAGTGTGGTTTGACACAATGCTGATGATGGAGTACTCAGTGTGGTCTTTCAGTAATGGCCATCGGATGGTAGGTAGAGGAAATCCCTCACTAAGACACACACAAGTCAAACCGTCTGGCCGAAGCACACATCCAGAACCATTCAGCACCTTTGGAGACCCTGTAAACATACAATAATCATCAGTTTAGGATAAACCATGTGTGGCTTAAATGTGCATAAAATATGTTTTCTTACAAGTCACTTTTATGTCAACATATTTAGTCTCAGTGATGTTCTCATATGTTGCTGCACAGATGTATCGTCCAGAATCTTCTACTGTCATGTTGAAGACGACAAGAGTAGCAGATCTGTTGTTGCTGGTGGATCTAGTTCTGTTGCTCGGATGTATGCTGAGTGAATTTTTAGTCCACATGATGAGTGATGGAGGAACACTGTCAACACTGCAGGTCAGATTCAGAGCATCTCCTTCCTTTATTGTTTGGCTTCCAATGATCTGAGGCCTCCTTCTATCTGTGAATGACATTAAATTGTTTTTGCTGATAGCCTCGCTCTACATTGTGAATGAAAACTGAATTAATTCATTACTGATCATTTTATTGTAAAACTTGATTTAAGATCTTGAATGACTGAAAATGAAGGGAACTCAAAACATTTTCTTCTTATTCTCACACAACCAACAAGTTCCCTTTTGGAAAGTCTTTTTGTGGCTAAGCATATGAACAAAAAGCAGAAGAGGTTTTGCACATTGTCTGCATGTTTCTGTCTCCAGACAGTAGTTGGCACTACGGTAAAAAAAAATAGAAATGATACAGTACTTACATGTAACTGTTAAATTGATTTCTTCTGTTAGAGTTATATTTGGGACTTTTGCTGTGCAGATGTAAAGGCCTGCATGTGCTGCTGTAACATTATTGATGAATAAAGTGCCACTTTGTTCTTGCTTGAGATTTTCACTGCTGTTTTGCAGTTTCATTGAAATATTAGTCTGCAGGTTATTTTTTTCAAATATGGTCAAGTTGGTAACTGAGGAGGAGAAACTGTCAACAGTGCAGGTCAGATTCAGAGCCGTTTCCTCATCAGCTGTTGATCTGACAGAGATTTGAAGTTTTCCTTTGTCTGTGAAACATATTTCAGCCAAATATGAAGACAAAGAATATACACAGTTGCACTATTGCTACAATATGTAATGTGAAGCTTAAAAAATACCAAAAGTTAACTCAGATTTATTTCCTCTGTTTCTGGAAATGATTTGTGTTGAAACGTACTTACTTGTCACTATATGTTTTTTTTCTTCCATGGTACTGTTCTGATATGTTGCTGTACAAATGTAGCGCTCATCGTCTTCCATTGTTTCATTCGTGATGGAAAAAGAGACATTTGCCAGTTCAGACAGCACAGATACAGTAAATGCTTTACTAAAAGTATTTATTTTTAGACTGGTTTCTGTTCCAGACTTAGTCCATCTGACAACTGGTGGCCGAAAACTGTCAACGCTGCAGTTCAGATTCAGAAGATCTTCCTTCACAGTTGCATTTTTGAAATCATCTGTAGATCACAAAATATTATTTTAGAAAGTGTAGTTTATCTTAATTAGACTTTTATAATCTGTTGCTGACATAGCCTTTTTAAAATCAACTTGAAGTCAGTGCTACAGTATTTTTTGCAGAACTAGACATACCTTATAACATTTATTACATTATTGTCACATTATAACTACAGACTGCATTGCACAGTGCCTTCCAGAAGAATAATGACTCTTGTACTTTTTATATTTTAGTAAAACCAAATTTATTTTTATTTAATTGGTATTGTTTTTGTAACGTGCCTAAAGAAAGTAAGACTTGATTGTATAGTGGTGGAAATTTACCACATGACTATTAAAATACTTTAAAAATAAAAATTCTTAAAAGTACAATGTATTTGTAATCAAAATAAGGTTTATTGCCCAAGGTTGTGTGCACAAAGCAGGAAGTTGACTTTGTCTTTTTAAGCATTCAGGCATAAAGCACAAATATTCGGCCTCCTGATGATAGTTTGTAGAATCAACTTTTACTGTTCTGGCAGCTACAAACTTTCTCTAATTTCTTGCACATCTACAAATTGAAGCTTTTGTTCATTCTTCTTTTTAGAGTGGTTCAAGTTCAGTTAATAGCTCATTATTGAAAATCAAATTTTGGGTTTTGCCAAATTATTTCAACTCGATTCATGTTTGGACTTTTACTGGGCTTTGACAGAAGAAAAACCTCCAAAATGTCATTCCTGACCTGTCTGGTGTGTATTTTTGTCCTCAGGATGCTGCTTCTTCTCTAATGTTCTTTAATAAACGCATGAGGCCTTAACAGAACAGCTGTTTTCATACTCAGATTAAATTTCACTGGTGAACTCTGTTGACTAATCAGGTGACTTCTAAAGGCAACTGTTTCCACTAGAATTTAGTTATTGGTAAAATAATAAAAAGAGTTAAATTGAAATGCACACTGTACTGATTTTTATGTTAAGACAATCTTGAATTACTTTTTTTTTCTGGCTTCATAATTGTGCTGTACTTTGGATGTTGGCTTATTTTTCTCCCTATAATAGTTGAATTTGACCATAGCTTTTTATCATTTACAGGGGAGCCTTTTTTTGTTCCCATCTGAATATGACAGTATGAGTATATTGATTTTTAAATCTATTTCACTTACAGATTTACTCTCAAATGCACCATTTAATTAAGATTTTATACAATAACTGCTTTTAAACATTCTGAGATCAAGATTGTTGGTTTGAATTAATTGTTTTTTGTCTCAGTTTCAGATACCTCTAATGAGTTTGAATGTTCCATTTGCAAACATTAGCAAGTATTTCTGCTACAGCCTACAATCAGGTTCACAAGCTATAGATGGATTGCAGTGGTTGTAGAGCACAATTATTATTTGTTCAAATAATTATTATTATTTGAATCTGAATCTTTGAAGTAGTTCAAAACAGGACTACTTCTTTGTAAAGCAGTTACAGAGAAATAAGAAGTCTGGGTGTCAGAGGGCATAATTTACACAAGTAGCACCACAAATGTTTAGGCTTACTGTCACGTTCTGTGTTTTTCTGTGTGTTTATTTCAAGTTCTGTGTCTCTGTGCTCTCAGTGTTGTCCTGTCCTCCCCTTGATTGATCCCAGGTGTGTCTCGTTCCCTGATTACCCGTGTATTTAATGTCACCTGTGTCTCTGTGTCTCTGTCGGGTCCTCGTCTGAGTTTATCTAACCGTTACAGTCTCCACTCGTTTGCTGTGCGCTACCTGCTGTAAGCCCCTGTGTTTTCCGCTTTGCAGTGCTGCCACAGTTGTGGACTGTTTAACCCTGGTCATTATCATTAAATACATCATTTTACTGCTAACCTGGGTCTCCAAGCGTCTGCTTCACCTCCACCTCAACACCACATCATGACACTTACATAATGGAAACATTGTTTCCTTCTAACACTTAATAGGTCAAAGTTCTTGTCCTATTTTTATCCCTGCAAAGGAACTGAAGAAGATAATGTCTCTTAGACTCTCTGTTTCTGTCAGCTCCTGCTGTAAAGGGTGCTTAAATAGTTTGAAAATATAAAAAAGATTTATACACAGCATTGGTGTAGGAATAAAATCCTCATATAAAAACCATAAACAAGTAGTTCAGTATAAGTGTTGTACCACGAACACTTCCTCTGATGAAAAGACATGCTTGTTGAAAATGATTAGGAATTAATGTACTTACATGTTACTGTTACTTTGATTTGTTCCGTTAGATTATTGGTCAGGTGTTTTGCAGTACAGATGTAAAGCCTTGTATCTTCTGCTGTCACATTAGTTTTGGACAAAGAACCATTGCCATCTTTCTCCTCCGTGGTGTTTTCAGTGATGATGAAAGCACTAGATGAATTGCTGAGATGCTGGTTAGTTTTTGTTTCTGTTTTAGTCCAGCTGATAACTGAGAGAGGGAAGCTGTCAGCACTGCAGGTCAGATTCAGATCGTCTCCCTCCTTTACTGTTGTTCTACCAGAGATCCAAGGTTTTCTGAGGTCTGTCAGGGCAGATATTTAATATTAAGCATAACAAGATATAAAATTGTATTTTAAAACAGGTATGTGATAACACCCACAAGTGTTAAGTATTCTAAAGAAATAACAAAACATTACACATAAAATCCCCAAATACTGACTTAGAAACCCAAATATGAGTTTTATTTCTGAACATTTACTTACAGTTTACTTTAACATAGATTTTGTTGGTCATGCTATCATTCTGATATGTTGCTGTACAAATGTAACATCCAGCTTCTTTTGCTGTTACATTCATGATGGAAAAAGATACATTTCCACTTTTTTCCTGTCCATAGACTGCTGTGCTGTTATCTGGTTTACTTAAAATATTGCCTTGGCAATTGATTTCTGTTCCATATTTAGTCCACTTCATAACTGATGGAGGAACACTGTCAACACTGCAGGTCAGATTCAGATCTTCTCCCTCCATAACTGTTGTTCTGCCGGAGATTTGAGGTTTTCTAACATCTGTGGAGTACAGATTAAGCAACATGTTTAAACACTTTTTAATAAACTAGTGGAACATATGAGGTTGAAACTTAGATATCTATCCATTATCTTTTGCTTATACAGGGTTGGGTCACGAGGGCAGCAGCCTAACTAGGAAGACCCAGACTTCCCTCTCCCCAGTCACTTGGGCCAGCTTTTCCAAGGTATTCCCAGGCCAGAAAAAAAAAAAAAAAAACCTCAAGCGTGACCTGGGTCTTCCTCTGGGTCTCCTCTTTTTGGGACATGAGTGGAACAACTCACCAGAGAGACGCCAGGGAGGCATCCTAACCAGGTATCCAAGCCGCTTAACTGGCTCTACTCTAAGTTCCTCCTGGATGACCGAGCTACTCATCCAATCGCTAAGGCAGAGCCCAGAAGCCCAGAAACCCAGAAACTAATTTTTGCCGCTTGTGTCCGTGGTCTCATTCTTTAGGTCACTATTAAAAGCTCATGACAATAGATGAGGAATGGAGATCGACTGGTAAACTGAGAGCTTCTTCTTTTAACTTAGGTCTCTTTTTACCAAAACTGACTGATAAGGCACTCGCATCACCGCAGATGCAGCACCAATCTGCCTATCAATGTCCCGTTCCATTTTCCCTTCAATAGTGAATAAGACTTTGAGACACTTAATGCTTAATGCTTCCATTTGAGGCAGGACCTCATCCCTGATGTGAAGAAGGCACTCTACCCTTTCTCAGCTCAAGATCACAGCCTCCCTCTGTAGCATTTGTTCTACCAGAGATCTTAGGTTTTCTAAGGTGTATTGTCAGATATTTAAAATAAGGCATTTTAAAACAGATGTTTGATAACATACACAGGTGCTAAGTATTCTGAAGAAATTGCAAAACCTTACACTGAATAATCCTGACTTACAAGCCCAAATAATTATATACCTTCTGCAAATTAATTATGAAAATGTACTTACAAGTCACTATAATATGGACTTCTTCTGTCATGCTTTCATTCAGATATGTTGCTGTACAAATGTAACGTCCAGCATCTTCTGTTGTTACATTTATGGAGGAAAAAGAGACATGTCCATTTTTTTCCTGCAGGTAGACTTTTCTGCTATCTGCTTTGTTTAAAATATTGTCCTGCCATTTGGTTTCTATTCCAGATTTAGTCAATTTAATAACTGATGGAGGAACGCTGTCCACACTGCAGGTCAGATTCAGATTGTCTCCCTCCTTGACTGTTGTTCTGCCAGAGATCTGAGGTTTTCTTGCATCTGTTGAGTACATTTTAAACAAAAGGGTTAAACATTCTGTAATGAATGAATAAAAAATGTGAGGTTGAAACTTAGATAATTGTTTAAAATTGTCTGAGAAACAGTGATTCTACACACATTTCACTGTTACATTAATTTCTTCTCTCAGAGTGTAGTTCAGGTGTTGTGCTGTGCAGATGTAAAGTCCAGCATCTTCTGATGTTACATTCATGAAGGAAAAAGAGACATGTCCACTTTTTTCCTGCAGGTTGACTTTTCTGCTGTCTGCTTTGTTTAAAATATTGTCCTGCCATTTGATTTCTATTCCAGATTTAGTCCATTTAATAACTGATGGAGGAACGCTGTCCACACTGCAGGTCAGATTCAGATTGTCTCCCTCCTGGACTGTTGTTCTGCCAGAGATCTGAGGTTTTCTTGCATCTGTGGAGCACATTTTAAACAAAAGGGTTAAACACTTTTGTTATGAACTCCATATGAAGTTCAAGCTTAGATAATTGCATGTAATTGTTTGATAAATATTTCTTCAAAATTTATTCAACACACGTCACTGTTACAGTAATTTTTCTCTCTGAGTGTTGTTCAGATGTTTTGCTGTGCAGATATAAAGACCAGCATCTTCTGTTGTCACATTAGTGATGGAAAACAAGCAACTTCGTTTTTGTCGCTGACAGGTTATATTGCTGCCATGCCTTTTAGACACATTGTGACTCTGCTGTTCATCTTGTTTTCTAGATTTAGTCCATGTGATAACTGATAGATGGAAGCTGTCCACACTGCAAGTCAGATTCAGATCATTTCCTTCTTTAACTTTTGATCTACCAGAGATCTGAGGTTTTCTTGCATCTGCAGAGCAAATATAATCTAAATATTTAAACTTTCAGTAAAGCAGACACACAAAGAACAATCTTTGGCCAGTAAAAATTGGCCATATGTTACTGCCCAATTTATATACCAATTAATAAATCAAGAAAGCATTTTCGATTGTAATTTGTTGTGGATGTATTTATCTAAATAAATGTATTTTTTCATGTTTTACTTTTGACAAATCTCAGCCAACATGCCATTGTTATTTTGATTGTTTTTCTTAGGGTGTTATTCAGATATTGTGCTGTACAAGTGTAAAGTCCAGAATTATTTGCTGTCACTTTAGCACGGTAAAAGGAAGAACTGCACATTTTTTCTTCTAGTAAGTCATCTCTGTTTAAATTTGAACCATTTCATAATGCTGGAGGGAAAATATCAATACTCCAGGTCACATTCAAAGTCTCTCGACTTCACCACAGTATCCTCGGTTATTAAAATTTACTTAAGATCAATAAAATAAAAATTATGTATTACAAGAAAATAAAGCTAAATTTAAAAGAGGGATATTTTATGAGCAAATGTTCATAAGTTGTAATTAAAACATCATCAGCAGGATTTGTAAGACAATAAGGTACTCACATGTCACATTCAGAGTCACAGTCTTCTCTGTAGTTATGCCGCCTGCGAAGCTGACT
The DNA here is from genome assembly GCA_903066815.1 of Brachyrhaphis roseni. Classification (NCBI taxonomy): domain Eukaryota; kingdom Metazoa; phylum Chordata; class Actinopteri; order Cyprinodontiformes; family Poeciliidae; genus Brachyrhaphis; species Brachyrhaphis roseni. The sequence continues at coordinate 13,152 of CAEFZY010049920.1, forward strand.
TTACAGGTTATCCTGGTGTTGTGGTAATCAGCTGAAGAGTTAAAGGTCAGAGTTGAGATGTGTCTCTTTGTGAAAGAAGTCAGATTCTCAGTTTTTAAAGCAGTAATGTTTTCTATGATGTAAGAGTCTTCTTTTCCTTTTCCTCTCCACATCCAGGTGATTTTAGGAGGAGACCCAGAGCAGAGACCAGGAGCAGTGCAGGTCAGAGTGGCCTGCTGTCCCTCAGTCAGTGGAGGAATCATCACTTTTGGCTTTTGGTTCAGATCTAATGGAAACAGTTCATTGAATGCAAACTCACAAGAATGTTTATCATCTTAAATTTGATGAGACAGATTGAGAAACTAGATTTCTCAATTAATTGTCTTACACTTGGAAAAACAATTCAAAAAATTGACAAAATAAACTTTTGCAATCTGATCTCAGAGGTAAATAAAAATAGTAAAAAGAAAAAAAAAAAATCAGAATATTTAGAATACGATGTGACGTTATACTGAAGTTTTTTTTCCTACCTGTTACTAAGAGTTCCGTTTTTGCCTTAAATGTAAATGCTTCTCCTGTTCCATTTCCCTCAACTCGGAGCTGATATGATCCAGAATCAGATTTCTTGAGATCGTTGATTATGATGCTGCAGTTCTCCTGACCCACATTCGGTTTAATCAGTGACACTCGACCTTCAAACCCAGACTGAATGTTTTCCTTGTTCTTGTCAGATTGAAATATACGTTCAGATTCTTTACAATTGTCCTTAGATTGTTCACATTTGTACCAAATAATGTGTTTGGGTGCAAATAGGGATGTGAAAGAGCATGGTATCACAGCACAGAGTCCAGCTTCTGCGTCTATTTCATCCTCATTGAAAGCAACACAGTAACCTGTCTGTTGACAGGGGTTTTTCCATTGTAATGCATCTGTTAGTAAGAAAAATAAGTAAACTCAGGATTTGTTCAAAAATTATTTCAATGAAATAAAACAATGCCAAAGTAATGACAGTTTCTTCCTGACAAAAGTTTCTTGTCAGTCAATGTCTATACAGACCAGATCTTATTTATAAGATTTTTAAACACTAACCATTAATCTTTCCTTAAGTTTCTGCACATAACAGAAAAAACTGTATTTATGTGCAAATTTGTGAAACAAATATATAAACTACAGGGATTTGCCATAAATATTGTTACAAGTAAATGTGGATACATATACATATACTGTATTAATTTTTGTATTGAATCATGTTCATGAATTAGACAATTCATACATTACCGTTAGAAGGGAGAGACACAATTAACCAGATGAAAACAAACATCATGTTTTGAAGCTTGAAACATTCAGTCCATTCCAAACAGGGAAGAAACTTTTATCCAGGAGTTTCAGAAAAATACTGAAACTGAAGCAAAGTTCAGACATAACATCACACACGTTTCTGATAGACACGGTACAGAAACAGTACAACATTTCTGTACTGGATTTTATTTCAGTATATCTGCACTTTATGAATGTTTTAGATAAACTTTTGCTACCTACTTATGACTTCACATTTTTTCAGTAAAGATAAAAAAACTGTGACTGACAATCATTAAAATTTGTAATCATCAGGAAAATGTATATACTGCACACCTCTGTGGCATTACAGGGCTGAATTGATTTTTAACTTTGTTCAGCAAGAAAGTTCTGATTTTTCTCTTTAACTCTCCCACACCCACCCACACACACAAACATTGAATTATTTTGATCATCAATCTGATGAGAGCTAAAGCATTGTGTTAATCAAAGTTTTATTTACCTCTTATTTATGTCCGCCTTTCCACTCGTCTTAAGTGACTTTCTTCACAGGCGTCTAAATTGCCTCTTTTATCTGTCATATTTCTTCCCCTTTTTTGCTGCATTAAGAATTGGGAAGTTGGTTTGTGAGCACTTTCATGAAAAAAAAGTTGCTCAACCAATGAGTGAGACTCAGGCTATCTAAACTATACATTTAATAAGTTGTGATAATGCATGTGTTTGTATATTTTTTTGATTTCATCATCATAAATCATTTACTAAAAGGTTGTTTTGCATTATTTCTATGATTAAGAACATGGAAAACTTTGACAACAGTATTTTTTATGCTTTTAAATTGCAGTAATTACTGGGCTTTAAGCCTACCATTTCATTTAACTTCTTATTTAGAGCAAAGATAAATGAATCCATATTTGCAGAGACATATGAGTTTGATCATCTTCACTAGCTTTTTATTTTATATCTTGTGATTCTTTGAAGAAAGGAAAACCTTTGCAAATGTATAGCCTATGTATAGTAGTTCGTCCTGTGGTAGAACCCCCGCTCAGTCTGTCTCAGTCATTGTGTCCTTGGGCAAAACATTTCACTCATTTGACTACTGGTGGTGATCAGAGGGCCTGATGGCACAGATACATGGCAGTATCACTTCTATCAGACTGTCTAGTAGAAGCTGTGTCTACAATGTATCTTACCACGATCAATATGAATGTGCATCTAAAGGGCTGAATGATTGATTATAATGCTAAACATTTGGAATAATTTCATTTACAGGCCACTTACTAGTTGCCATAGATACCCATCTACAATGATGCTGACACCACTTTAAGTAAAGTAGAGCGCTGAGTCCTTTACTGCTCACTATGTTGCCTCATGGTTGATCAGGAGCAGCTGCAGGTAAAGAATACATACATTACCAACGGCTCCCCCCACCTTTCTGCAGGTTTGAGGTAGAGAGGGTGACAGCATCAACTTCCTGTAGGTTTCATCTGACAATCCAGTGTTGAACAATCTTTCATTATGCTGCCCCCCTCAGGAAAAAGCATGTAAACTAAATTTAGGGACTGACATGTTTTCCTTGTATAGTAAAGATATTTTGTTTTGTTCCTAAAAATAAATATATTTTGGTGAGTGTCAATACGTTCTCCATTTGAAATTTTGTCATGCCCCATTTGCACACAATTAAATAGTCAAACAAGAAATCTAAACTTTAAGCATTTTAGGTCTGATTTTAAGCTTTTTTGAGTCTTGTGCAACAAGTTATTGTTTATTTGTACCTGATATATAGGTTTTACTGATATATTTTTCCTGGCCTATATAACACCTGCATGTGTAGAACGTCTTTGTCATTGAAGTAATTAAGGGAAAAATTCAGTCAAAAAACAAAAAATATCTAATTTGCATTGTTTAGTTTTACTCAGCTTCTTTATGTAAAATGTATGTTAAAAAGAAGATATTGTTCATTTTATTTTATCCAGTTGTAACTGATTTGTCCTGTGACAACAAAAGGTTATTACTAGTTCAATCTCACTAATTATGGAAGAAAAATTTCTAACATTTTTGTGTATTAAAAACATTTTTTACTCGATGATGGCATCCGCTGTCTTCTGTAGTGTGTTGCTCATCAGAAGCTGAGAGGAAGTGGTTTCATAGGCTCTAATGAAAGACCAGTTCAGTGTCTGATTTTATCTCAAGATCTCAGTAACTATTTTTAAGACAAGAGCCTGACGCGTTTAAAGATAGTCAAAGCTGCAGGCTGCCATAATTGGTATATGTACTGGTAGATATTACTGCTAATAGTAAAATACCATCAATGATGAATAACGTCTCCGTCCCCAGGCATGAAACTGTTGCAGAACTATAGAGTTCATTCAGTGACTGCTGCATCCTTGGTGTACAAAAGAGCATTACCGTATTCATACTTCCTCCGACCATCTGTGAGACTTTATAAATCTCTTTATATTCTAAAAGTCTTTACATCCCTGCTGTTATAATGTTTTAATTTTTTGTAAATAGTATGTTGTTGTACATTCACATATTATATTTTTATTTTCATACACAGTTACACATTTCTTTGAATCTGAATATGCTGTTTTTGAAAATTGTACAGTAACTTTATGCTGTAAGTTGGTTCTTTTTTTCACAGTTTATTATTCTTATATTCTTTTTGAATGTTTTTTTTTATTTTTTTATCTTTGTCTAAACCTAGATGCTTTAACTTGCATGTTACTTTCCTGCTGCTACCAAGCCAAGAGACATTAAAGGTTATTTTTATTCTACTCTAATATTCATGTTGCAGTCAGTCTAGATCTTATTTCTGATACATGAGTGTGAATTGGCCCATCTCAACCATCTCCTTTTCCCCTACTTCCTTGGTTAATGTGGTAGAAAATGAAAAACATAACCATTAAATGCTGACTACTGAAGCACATATATTATATGTACATTATAAATACACTAGAAAAAGTAGCATTTGCTTTGCTAATTTATTTACAATTTCTGGCACAGTTACATCACCATAGATATTAAAATAGCTGTAAAATTGTTGTGTTTTTTTAATAATCTTCACGTCAGATTTCGGAAAGTGGTATAGGCAAACCTGTGGCATCACTATTTCTCATAATGTCTTTCTGCATGTATAGATGGATAAAAAGTAAAACAAAAGTTGCAAATTTAAAACAGAATCTATCAACCATTCAAATCTAAGACTATTGAAATTAAAATGTAATTTGGTATATTCAAGGGTAATCAGGTTTTTCTTTTCTAGGTATGAATTTACTTATTTTTTTTTATTATTTGGAAAATTAAAAAGGGTAACATCATACTTTTTCTACACCCACTATCCTTATAGGATGCAGAGAGGCCAGAAAAATAGCAAACCACAGGTGAGATACACACTGAACAAACCACACAAATATTCACACCTAAAGTTCAAAACTAATATAAAATTACCTTTAATGTATTATACAAGAACATCAATGACTGCATAATGTTTTATCCGTAATAAATATTAGAAAAAAACTATTTCCTAAAGTTCATACATGATATGTCAGGTAAAATGAGAAAGAAAAACCCAAATGACTTTTACAATTGAAATGTAAGTTATAAAGGATAATCTTGCATTTTAAGGAAGATACCTGGTTTAGGCATAGACATGACAATAAATATTTACAGAGTATATAAATATTCAACAATTTAAATATACTCTACAAAAACTAAAAACAAACAATATAACTTCAGTAACAAAACCTGCAATGGGAAACAAAAAATAATTACAAATAAATTGGAAGATCCTTATAATATGTTTTCTTTCCACTTGTATTTATGATATATCTTATTCTTATGCCAAGACAATTACGGGACTATGTCTGTATTTTTACCAAATTTAGTGGGACTGAATTCTCTTCTCCAGGAAACATACACCACCTGTTCTTTTCTGTTGTGTCTAAAACAATAGTGATATGAATCTAGTTTCAGCATATATCATCCAATTGACAGTAATCCCTGACAACAACATGTCAGTGTGGTTGTTCAACAATACCATTACACTCTGCTGATGCATTGGCTTTTTGCATACACATGTAAGTTTGATCATCTTCAGTGGGTTCAACGTTTTTTCTTGTGTTCCTATGAAGAAAAGGAAAACATAGCTGTAGCAAATGTACAGCCTTCATACAGTAATTGTGCCTGGAAAGGAGAACATAAACAAAATGTAACTTACCAAATGTGGTACAAGTAGATCATAGAGAAAAGATGCACAATGAGTGAAACACCAGCAACGACCCAGGGAAGAGCTCCACCGACACACACACAATGTTTCTCATGATTAACTGTAAAATACAGAAATACTGGTTAATAGGGTTTCTGAGGAGCATAGTTTGAATTAAACATGACTCACAAATTAAAGAAGCATATGATTTTGGCTTACGTACTTTAACATGAATTTCTTCTGTCATGTGTACAAATATAACGTCCTGCTTCTTCTACTGTTACATTCATAATGGAAAAAGAGACATGTCCACTTTTTTCCAACAGGTAGATTACTGTGCTGTTACCTACTTTGCTGAAAATATTGTCCTGGCAATGTGCTTTTGCTCCAGATTTAGTCCATTTAATAACTGATGGAGGAACGCTGTCCACACTGCAGGTCAGATTCAGAACATCTCCCTCTTTAACTGTTGCTCATTTTGTTTAGATTTGTCATCTAAACAAAAAATTTTTTCAGGACAATAATCAGATATTTTGCTGCGCAAATGTAAAGCTTAGAAACGTTTGTTGTCACCTTAGAAATACTAAATAAAATACTCCTTTGGTAATTCAAGATGGGAAACTGTCAAAAATACATTCAGAATCTCCTTAGCCCTTAACAGTATTCCCAGTTATTTGAATTTTCTTCCCAACTATGAGATGAACATAGTAAATGATTAAAGAAAAAAAAAAATAAGCATAACATAAAAGAGGAACATTACTGAGCAAATGTTGTACTTAAAAATCATCTTCAATAGTTAAAAGATAATAAGGCACTCACAATTCACATTCAGAGTCACAGTCTCTTCTGTAGTTATGCCGCCTGTGAAGCTGACGTCACAAGTTATAGTGGTGTTATGGTGATCAGCTGAAGAGTTAAAGGTCAGAGTTGAGACGTGTCTCTTTGTGAAAGCAGTCAGATTCTCAGTTTTAAAAGATGCAGTCATGTTTCCTTTGATGTAAGAGTCTTCCTCTCCTTCTCCTCTCCACATCCAGGTGATTTTAGGAGAAGACCCAGAGCAGAGACCAGGAGCAGTGCAGGTCAGAATGGCCTGCTGTCCCTCAGTCAGTGGAGGAATCATCAAGGAGGGCTTTTGGTTCAGATCTGATGGAAACAGTTCATCAAATTAATCGTCACAAAAATGGTGATCAGTGTGAGCTTGACAAGACAGATTGACTAAATATTTCCTTTATTTTGTCAACAATAAAGCTCCAACAATCTTCTCTAAAAAATAAGAAAAGGTAAAATTATTAATTTGCTTCATTAAGTCTAGTAATCTGATGTGGGAATTGTATACTGGAATGTTTCCTACCTGTTAACGAGAGATTTGCTTTAGCAAGATATGTATATGCTTCTCCTGTTTCTTTACCCTCGACTCGGAGCTGATATAATCCAGAATCAGATTTCTTGAGATCATTGATCATGATGCTGCAGTTCTTCTCAGTCATGTTTAGGTCCAGCAGTGACACGCGACCTTTGAACCCAGGTTGAATGTTTTTCTTGTTCTTGTCAGAGTGAAATACAGGGTCAGAATTGTCACATTTGGCCTCAAGTGCTTCACATTTGTACCAAATAATATGTTCGGGTGCAAAGAGGGATGTGAAAGAGCATGGTATCACAGCACAGAGTCCAGCTTCTGCTCTTATTTCATCCTCATTGAAAGTAACACAATAACCATCACCTTGACAGGACTTTTCCCTTCGCAATGCATCTGTTAATAAGAAAGTAAGTAAACTTTTTTTAAAATTATTTCAAACAAATGAAAAGAGATCAAAGTAATGACAGTTTATCCCTAATAAAAGCTCATTGTTAATCAACGTACATACAAACTACATGGTGATTAAAAAACATTTTTAAATACTAATCATTACATTCTTTTATTTTAGTGTCTGCACATAATACGAAAACTGTATTTTTTTTGCACATTTGTGAAAGCAATATATATCCTTTTAAGGATTTCCCATGAATATTGTTACAAGCAAATATAGATGGATATAGTATATTTACTTTTCGTATTGATTTATGCCTAAATGAGAGGATTCATACATTACCGATGTACGTAGGGAGATACATGATTAACCAGATGAAAACAAACGTCCTTGATTTGAAGCTTGACATATTCAGTCCATTCCAAACAGGTAAGAAACTTTTACGCAGGAGGTTCAGAAAAATACTGAAACTGAATCAAAATGAAGTTCAGACGTAACGTTGCGTTTAGTACATTTCCATACAGGATTTTATTTCCTGACAGCATAACTACTTTGCAGAATGATTAAAATAAATCTTGCTGTTAGTCAGTTGTGACTTTTTAGTAAAGACAAATGCATATCAATATAAATAATATTTATATTTGTAATCATTATGTTGTTAATTTAATTTCATTCAGCAAGAAAGTACTGTTTATCAGTCTGATGTGGGCTAAAGCATTGCATTAATCAAAGATTTATTTACCTCTGTTTCGTCTTCAGTGAATGTCTTCACTGAAGATGAAACTGCATTCTTGTTTTCTTTTTATATTTCTTCCTGTTTCTGCACCGTTAATAATGGGGAAGTTGGTTTGTAAGTATGTTGTTGCTTGCATTTTCCTGTGGCTAAGGCTGTGCTACTTTCATGATGTTATTTTCAGGCATTAATGAACTTAATGGTCTACCATTTGCACTTAGCTTTTTATTTAAGGTTTAAATAAATTAATTAATATTTGAGGAAACATGCAAGTTTGATGGTTCTCAGTGGGCTTTGCTTTTTTTGTGTGTTTCTTTGAAGAACAGAAAAAACATTGTTATTGCAAATATACAGCCTATATAGAATAATTGGGCCTGGAAGCACAAAATCAATACAATGTGACTTATCAAGTGGGCCACATGTAGATCAGCTCCACTTTTGTCACACTGCCCCAGGAAAGCTGTGGCTAAAATGTATTTATGATGAGTGAGTGAATGTAGTGTGGAGCACTTTCAGATCATCTGGACAACAAGCAATTTACTATTTATAAGCACACAACTGCAAAGATGTCCACTCCACTTTAAGTAAAGGATCATTGCAAAGTAGAGTGGTGAGTCCTCTGCTGCTATTTGTTGGCTCATGCCTGTTCAGCATCAACAGCAGGTAATCAAGCTGGACTGGGATTTCTGATGGCAGCATATATAGTTGTCTGCCTCATTACCTTTCTGCAGGTCTCAGGTTACGGAGTTATGGAATTCATAATGCTAAATAGAGCATATTAAAAGAATAATTGTTTGGTTTAAAGGAATATTATAGCCATTTCTGATGTAATGAAGCTAATGGTTCTCTATTGAAGTAGGTGGTACCTGACGTATGCCATACCTGAAGTATGTTGTATATGAAGTGTTATAACACAGAAGAAGAATAAATCTTCCGGTTGAATGTGAAGGAAGCTCAACGTGTGTGTCTCGTCTTTCTCATACCACAGCATCACACGTTGATTCTACACACAACCCTCATCCATCCGAGGTCGCAGGGTAACATATACTATATGCTTATGGAAAGTGTTCACACCTATGGCCAACGGCTTTCTCACTTGAATGTGTGCACTCTTTATTTAAAATGTTTGTTTCTTCTTTAAAGGAAGTCATATTAGAGGAAGTGAATGTGTTGTTTTTTCTTTCTTTCTGTAAGAAAGAATATGTGTATGTGTGCAACTCGACTCTGTCTTCAAAGCAGGGTAGATCCCAGTGGGGTGCTAATCTGTTTTCCATACTGGTGAGAAATAAACTGACCAACCATAGATCTGTTCTCATCCATCTTTATTTAATGAGGAGCTGAAGCCAGCACTCCAGAACAATTTTCTTTTATGTAAGGTCCAAGTGAGAGTGATGTCTGGAGGCATGTTAGTGTGGTCGTTGGGCAATAACATCATACTCTGCTGATGCATCACGTTTTCGCAGTGACGTGTAAGTTTGATCTGCAGTGAGGTTTGTTTTTTTTCTTATGTTCCTTTGAAGAAAAGAAACACATTATTTCAACCTTACAGCCCATATACCTTAATTTTCCCTGAAAAGCATGAAATAAACATCATGTATCTTACCGAAGGTGCCAAATGTAGATCATACAGACAACATGTACACTGAGTGAAACACCAGCAATGATCCAGGGAAGTTCTCCAAAACCAGAAACACAATGTTTCTCATGATCAGCTGTAAAATTACAGAAATGCATGTGAATTGGGGTTTCTGTGGAGTTGAGTTTGAATAAAGTGTTTGAATAGTTTTGATTTAAGGAAGCTTAAAAAGTTGATATGAGATGAACTCAAACATAATGTGATGTTTTGTTTTGATATCTGAATTTTACCAAACACGTCAAGATTATATATAAAGCACACTGATTCTGATCTAAATGAACATGGAGGAAAAAAGAGGAAATAAACCTGCCAAACACACACTCAAAGGAAGTTGTACCTTCTTCTGACAGCTCTCGATGCACCATGAGGTTTTCTTTGACTTCCCAATTTTCATTGCTGCTGAAACATTCAACACTGATGTTGTCAGGGTTTCTAAGAGCTAAGGTCCTGTTGACAGTGTGGTTTGACACTATGTTGATGACAGAGTACTCAGTGTGGTACTTTAGTAGTGGCCATGTGATGGTGGGTGAAGGAAACCCCTCACTGATGCATACACAGCTTAAGACCTCTGCATGTTGCACACATCCAGAGCCTTTCAGGATCTTTGCCAACATTGTAAGCACATGTTTGTAAAATATCTCATAGCTGTGGTGTAGATGTTTTACACTTCATATTTCTAGAATTGGAAAAAACATTGAAACCCATTAAGATAAAGAACATACTTACAGCTTACGTTCAGAGAAACTGTCTCTTCTGTCGTTATGCCTCCAGTGAAGCTGACTTTACAGGTTACATTGGTGTTGTGGTGCTTAGCTGAAGGTTTAAAGGTCAGAGTTGAGCTGTGTCTCTGTGTGACAGCAGTCAGATTCTCAGTTTTAAAAGCAGTCATGCTTCCTATGATGATACAGTTCTCCTCTATTTTTCCTCTCCACATCCAGGTGATGTTAGGTGGAGACCCAGAGCAGAGACCAGGAGCAGTGCAGGTCAGAGTGGCCTGCTGTCCCTCAGTCAGTGGAGGAACCTTCACTGTGGGTTTCTGATATAGATCTGATGAAGACATGGTTGATAAAATCAATAGGTGATATTATCAAGTAATTTAAATTTATATGGAAGAATTACATGTTAAAGCAATAAAGTATTGAGCATGTTTAACTCAATATTAATGCAGTTTCTATGGTCTGCTAGAGGTCAACAAAGACAGTTTCTTGAGAATTTTTAGACAGAATTAAAAAGAAACATGAAACATAATATAAATGTATGCACATCAATAAATCAACAAACTGAAGTTGCTTTTGTAGTTGCCTTTCATACCTTCAACAGAGAGACTTGTTCTTGAAGGGAACATAACTCCATCTGACGTTCCATGGTAAAGACCACTAACTCTGAACTGATATGATCCAGAATCAGATGTGGTGAGGTCATTGATCATGATGCTGCAGTTCCCCTGACTCACATCAGGATCCA
>CAEFZY010049922.1:0-12496 GCA_903066815.1 Brachyrhaphis roseni
TGTAATAATAATGACCAAAACAAAACACGGAAAATATTAAGGTCAGCTAAATTGTCGTTGCGGGACCTAAATAGGACACCCCCCCACAATTAGAGGGAACATTGCTCCCGACCCCATTAGGGATAAGGGTGTAAAAAAATGGATGGATGGATAGTCAAACATAGTTACTGCCCTGTATTTTTACAAAATTCAAAAGTTTCTTTTTGACAGCGACAAATGAATAAGCTACTTCTGGTTTACACAGTTGCTTACACCGTGGAGCCCAGCTGAAAGTGATAGAGCGCTTCTGATGAAGCAGCTAACTTAGATCACTTAAGGCTAGGAAACTATCATGTTACACTTCAAAACAATATTGCACAATTGTCTGGCATGTGAGGTGTGTGAACTAAGGTTGTGGTCAGCGGGATGCAGTTGTCTTCTCCTGCAGAAGCTTCAGGGAACTGAGCTTTGCAACTGTTTAGTCAGCCATTCTGGCCACAGACACAGATGGAGCTTGCTTCTGTCCAATCCTGAAACTTTACACAGCATCACTGGGAGGGTTTAAAGTGAAGTTACATGAATCACACTTGATGCTGTCTTTGAGCACTGCTGCTCTCTTTCTGAGACAATTGATCAGCCCTGGGCTCTTAGGGATGGTCATTTGCCAGCGATAAAGACTCAGCCAGTGTGAATGTGGTGTCCTTGCAGATTTAGTGGTCACTTCTCTCAACTTTGCCCATTAACCTGAGTGCGGCAGGCAGTTTGCCCTCCTTCTTCTGAGCTCTGCAGGAACATTTATTACCCCCGGACACCCTAATGGATCCCAGTTAAGGTGTGTTAACAATTTTTCTATTGATTAATTTGAAGAGAATCATAGCCAGACTAACTTAGCCCAGAAGATTTAGTGGCTTTTAAGGTAGTAGCGATGAATATAATGCTTTAGAAAGAGCTTCTGTACATTATATATATGACACCTGCTACATTAAGCTACATTAAGCTTTAATACGTCTTCATTACTGGCACTCTGCCCAGCCCCTTCAAGGTTGAAATAGAGATCCACTTTTCATTATAGCGGCCATCATCGCTCTATGGAGAGATATCAAATAATAATGGAACTGTTGAAACAGTTCTGCCTCAGTTGTTAATGTTAATCGATGTATTAAATAATAAAGATTTCCATAACAGGGTTTTGAACTGCCGCCACGGTTCTCCCATCAGGACCGAACTGCTGCTGCGGCTAAATGCCCGTCCATGCAGTAATTAGGCAAAGTAGAAGAAGATGATGCCCCCTTTACCTCTAACCTGCTGCAGTGCTGCTGAGGGAAGGGCATCAAAAAAGGTTGCAAATGTACTTCTACTGTGTTTCTGACTCCAGAAGTATCCTTGTACAAATGGACCAATATATTGCAGCGAGACAATAATCTAAAAACCCACATCTAAAAGGTCCAGAAAATGAATAAAATGAAGGTTTTGCTGAAGTCTGGATTTAAATCAAATGAAGCTGTTGTAGCATGGCTTTAAATGGCTAACTGTAATGTGGCTGAAATAAAACAACCCTGGGATCGAATTTGGCCACAGTGATGATAAAGACATGCAGACACTAGATGTGGTTGCTAGGGTTAGTACAACCAGATAAGTTAAATGAGCAAGTCGATTTTTACATGGGGCCAGGCTGTTTTCCCCCTGATTTAGTAAAGCATTATCTGAAAAAATATTTTGAATTTACCCAGATTACATTTTCTGATTTTACAAATACTTTTATGAGCTGATACATTCCGGTGTGAATGTATCAGTTCAAAAACAGAAGGAATCTTTAGAGAGGAAAACACCTTGTCACAATAATTTTAGTATTTCTCTTCACTGTCCATCTGCCTGTCAGACAGCTGTATGTCTGGCTGCCCAATCTGAGAAGTAAAGTCAGCCAACCTTTTTCAATAAGCAAACGGTTACAATCTTTTGGGAGAATGGAAACGTCAGAACTCTGAATGAGCTTCAACTGTTAGATTTATTTTATTTTATTTATTTTTTTATTATTGATTTTTATTCAACATTCTGACCTGTTGAAAATAAAAGCATGCAGCGTCTGAAGGTCTTACTTTAGGTAAGATGGTGAATAACATCTGAGGTTCTCCTTCTCCCTCTAATCAGAGCTCAGTGACCCAAAAAGATAAACAAATGATCTGGTCTGATGGAGGCATTCTAACCCTGACCAAAATATTACTCTGATTATTTATGGAACCTGTAAATACAGATGGAGAGGTGCAGAATATTAAGACACAACAATCTCTCTGCAGGATCTCTAACCAGAATACACTGGAGAGGATGAAACTATACACCCAGTGATGGAGCACACATTACTGTCCTCTATAGTGGAAAGAATTCCAATAATGCAGTTTGAGCCTAACTGATGCCAGATTTCCAGTTGTACCTTTACTTTCTAAGGGCTTTTCTATAGTTCTGGGTAGTGGTTTAGCCTCATTAGCTCATTTGAAAAGTGGAGGAAAGAAAACCCTTTACAGGCTCAAAAATCAAACAGCTCTGCTGTCTCCATCCCTGCCGGACTGTTTGTTGAATCTCCGTGGCATTTGCTCTGATGTTTTTGCAAATCCATTGCTGATCTGCAAACACGTGTCGACCGTCAAACAAACACTCAGCAGCCTGGAGGCGAGAGCCTGCTCTCAAACTGGAAACCCGTGTCCAGACCACAACAGCAACCTGGATGAAAGAGACGTGCGTGCCGCCGCACACGATGCAGCAAAAATAAACGCTTCTCGGTCAGCTAACGTCACACTGGCGCACAGAAGAGTGTCCTCGGTGCCCAGTGTGTGGAGAGAAAACAGCTCCCACCACGGGACTCCCACACCACCCACCCACTCAACCCCTAACTGCTGTTTCTTTTTCCTCTCAATCATCCAAAGCCTTAGTCATGTTTGCATTGCAAACCTTTTGATGATACAGTGAGCTGCTGCCGGCCAGCATCAGCATATGATTCTTTCTGACCTATAGCAGGATCAGTCACATTCAACAGTCTTTTTTTTTCTGGCTCTTCTGTTTGGAGTCTAACCTTGTAAGACCCAGTGTTGTAATATCTCTATTTCAGACCAAACATATTTACAGATGTTCACTGCAAAACATAGAAATTAAACCCTGTTGTTCGGTTTTCGAATGATATTTGCACATTCCTCCCTCCTCCTCCTCCCCTTCACAGAAAGTTTGACTGTTCCAGCTTAACCAAGACATAAGCATTTATGTGTTTTCAATTTTTGGGGTGATCATTGCAAGCCAGAGAAAATGGGTACACATTTTGCTTTTTGTAAAAAATTAGCAAAATGGAGATTGTTACAAAACAGAGCTGAAAATATCGTATTTTGATCTCCAAACAAAAACCACCTAAAAGGTTGTTTTTCTACATTTCCCATGTTTTCCAGGGTTAGTGAGCCCCTTCTGGATTCTTAATGCAAGTCTGGTTACTTTTTTTTAAACATAATGCAATGTCACACATATTTCAGAGAAAAAAAACCCATATATTTGCAGATTGCCATTTTATTGTTTACATGAGAGCCGCCAGTTCACCTTGTATTCTCAGTATTGACAAACTTAAAATATTTCTGCAGGTTTCACTAAAAACAACAGAAAAAAAAGGAATTGCACTGCAATTTATGACCAGTCTTCATACACTGGGTGCAGAGTTATTAGGCAAGTTTTAGTTTAACCATATCATAATTTTTATTTTTTGCCCGCATTGCAGAAGTAGCTCATATAATGAGTTCAGCACATGTACAATTCCAGCAGGTGTCTGCTCATTGCTTCTGGCTAGTCTGAAGGAGCAGAGTGGGGGAGCCATAGAAGAGGGCCATTCTGTGAGGCGATCTCTGCGCTTGAAGGCAGAGCTACATCCCCCTAATTGTTTTTGCCCAGCTGAATGGTTGCCATGAAGATTAGCAGATTTCTCAAACATGCATGAGAGAATCAAGGCAACACTCCAGGTATATTTTTGATGAGGGAATAACATCATAACATAAAAGGCTTGAAAAAGTCAATCCTGCATAATACTGCATTTTAAAAGACTAAAGCAAACAGTTCCTGATGTGTCACTCACTTAAGTTAAAATATGTTCCAAAATGTTTATGAACGATATAGGAAAGCTTGGAGGTGCCAATGCATTACCAAGTATAAAGTTATTCAGAAAAGTTCAAACCAGACAGTGTCATTCAGGGTTAGATGGAGTCAGCCAATCAGTGTCAGCAGTGCTGGACTTCAGATCATCAGTTCTGTGCTTTATTTACCTCTTCTTTCTGTAATAGCAGCAATACTAGCATTTTGTTTATTGATTTAAAGTCACATAATATCCTTCTGTTAATTTTTTATTTTAACCTGATTTACGTATTTATTTCAAACAAATGCATATTTTGAGATTGGTGGAAGAAATAATGCTTGTGTTGTTCATTTATATTTTTATCTTGTTGAATTGTGAGCTTTTAGGGTCTGAGGCAACATTATACTTTCTCTTTATAACCAACATTTCCCTGAAACTGTGGGGCCACAGCTTTAAAACAAAGCGTAATTGTGGTTATGACAGATGGAAGACAAAGGACAATAACAGGCTCGTTTGTGGGGCTCTTTAACTCGTAGCTTCTTGTGCTTGTAAAGTGTGTAGCCAAAAGAGTCCTCTCAAACTGAACATCAGGGAGGAGGGTCGATGCATTCAGCAAAATGCAGCAACTCTGCTTTAAAAGAAAACAAAGACTGAGCTCACATGTAATAAAGTGTGCTGTGTGAATCAAACAGCCACCAGTGATGGTGTCCAGAGCAGAATCAGTGTGTAGTTTGTGGTTTATAGGTATAAACAAAAAGGATGCTGCAGCTGCTGACAATGACGACTCGAAGAGACGGCTGAAGGAAGATCTTGTCGTCCATTTATTGTTTAATGCCACATTAGCAATCTGCAGCAGAGTGGAGCTGCTGCCAGCCGAGGCAGCTCCGGACAGATGGGCCGCTCCGTAAGACAGATCCGCTGCCACATAAATTCCCTCAGCCAGCAGAAGCCGAAGGAGAAGCAGCACTAACAGCACGTTATGGTGGCTCTGAATCTGCTGCCAAAGGCAACAGTTCATGCTTTCTCCCTAGTCAGACATTTGAGAGATAGTTTCAGATGTTACCTCTCATTAGTATTACTGGACAGCAGAAACAAGCAGAGAGCACTTACTGCCGCTATTACACTGTGCTAAGTTTCCTTTTTCCTTAACAAAACATTTGAGAACTTTCAGGGATCTGCTGCAGGTGGCAGGTTCAGACTGCCAGTACCTGGTGGAACAGGAAGCAGAGGCACAATTATGTGTTGCAAGAACCAACTTTGGTTAAACTAAGAGGGCAGTACACCTTATCCTGAGGTCATCTTTAAAGTCCACTTTTAGATATCAGCAGATTAGCATCAATCTGAGATCCACAAATAGGACAGGCTGGAGAGCCCAGCTGCACCAGAGAGGTTCTGATATTAAAGCAAAATAAAGTGGACACTACTGATCATTATAGTGTCAATAAGCAGGGCCGGACACAGAGCTTTGCAGGGCCAGTGCTTAATATTAAAAAGGGGCACAGAGAATAAAATTTTAAATCACCTCACAACAACCCAACATACAGTATACCAGGCTGAATAACAACAACAATTCATCAAGACTCTAATGTGCATTAGGGTAAGATCTATTCAGTCTGTACTATAGTGCCTGACACACTATGTGAGTGAGTAGCATACTGTACAAATTATGACATTCACACTGAGACAACTACGTAGATTGAATGCAAAGCCCATCATGGGACATCAGTTGCAGAAATGAACATTTCTCAGGACCAAATCTTGAGAGAGACACTAAAATCTTCTCTTCCCAAGGTCTCCTGCCTTCTGAGAAAAAATATCTTGAAATTTATTGAATAACATGAAACAACTTTTTGGTTTTAATCAACTATTTGGGTTCAGACAGTAATAATTTACCACAAACCTTACAAATGACCATCAGGTGACATAAGATCCCAGCATGTGCACAACAACTGTATCTGTGTCCTGCAGAAGTTTGTTGAAGCTGTGATTTCATTCTGTCTCCTCTAACGCCACAATTGACTTGACATGTATTTTCCAGCTAATTGGCCCTTTAACATCAGAGGTGATGTAAGGCTGGCATTGATAAGAACACAGCAGTAAACTGATTGTGTAATGCTCCCATTCATCCAGAGACAATGACCCCCTGTGGAGATAATAGGGATTAATTTAAGACTCTGTCATTGGTGGGTGGAGGTGGGGGGCAGAGTACATGTGTGGGGAACAAATGAGCAGCTAATGGGAGGTGGAGTTTGCATTTTTATTGGATGTTTTGGTTAAAGAACCAACTAAACAGCAACTGAAGATAAAAGGACCAACATTTCAACAGCAGGAACAATAGAAGTAAAACATGAAAACAGAAAAAAGAATCAATAAACACAGGTACAAGTAAGTACAGCAAATATCTTCAAATATTGTGAGAAACATTTTTACAGTAACAATAGGTAGCTATGGTGCCCAGCAAGGAGTCTGCATGTGAAAATGACATAAACAACAGCAGCAACTGAATTCAATGGAGAATGTGAAAGAGCCCTGCTGACATTGTTGCTGTTGCCCTAGTTGCCACTGTCTCCTCTCTGCCAGACCATTAATTCAATGAAGCCAATGGTGCAAAAAGAGGAATATGTCACCTCACCCCACTGACACCAAGAGTCAACCAGACACTATAGTCTCTGTCAGAACACTCACCAGTTCCACAGCATATCTTCACATTAAAATTGTAATAATGAGTTTCAACATGTTACCCACATTACCAAGATAAAACAAGAATTCTGTAGATCGGCTCAGGTCATGTATACATGAGCTCACATCCTCATTCTTCTTTTGTTCCATTTCTTTTTCTATTGTTTTATTTTTTTGTTGGGTTTTTTTTGCAGCCTACTTTATTATTTTATTGGGGGTTTTATTTGTTTTAGTTTTTTTTTTTTTTTTCAAACAAGATCAGCAGATGAAACACACAAAGAAGGACCTTTTCCTCGCATTCAGTCCACTCAGTATTGCTGCTTCTCTGTTATCTATGAGCTTCATCCAGCTTTGTGTTTATGGCTTTCCTGTCAGCTTTGAACTCTGAGGGTTCACTAACTTGTGCCCCTCTGTCTATTATTCAGTTTGTTTTGAGTGGTTCTTCAGCAGTGTGGCATGATGAGTTCTGCCTCTGCTGCTTCTCTTCCTTCAGATCCACTTTCCCTAAGCGAGCAGAGCTCCCTCTGCAGCCGCTCACAACTATCAGACAGGATCCAGGGATCTCTCTGGGGAGCTCTGCTCGGCTCTAGGCACAGAAATGACTTGTCTCTGTTAATTGCAGCCCAGTCCCTGTGATGGCTGATGAGGCTGCATTGAGGGTGAGACAGGTGAAGATTGGCCAGTTGCTCTGCTGCAGCCTCCACTCTCCTCACACTGTCTATGTTGGCTGGCAGCTTAATTCATTGATCATTAGCTGGGAGATTTGTTATTGCTCACTTTTAAAGGCACTGACAGAAGGCATTTGAACTGTTGGACGCCTTCTTCGCCAGGAATTACAATAAAGGATTTGGCTTCCGCCACTCTGTTCCCGAATCCCCGCTGTTTGGCTCAAGACTGGGAAGCCACTGCAGCAGTCCAGACACCTCATCCCTCAAAACATTGCGCTCCATTCTCCTCCGCAGCTTGTTTTGTGTCACATTGGAGGGTAAGAGAGGGCTTGGAAATTGGCTGAGAGCTTTTTGAGTCATGGAGCGCCTGATTTGTCAATCACTTTTCAATTAGCAAATGAGCCCCACCAGCAAGGTAGCTCCTGGTCAAAACGAGTTCAATTGCAGCCTGGGAGAGCTGAGGTAAGACAGAGGAGAGCTGAGCCAGCAGGAATGAGCCACTTCTTCTCACACAGCAATGAAATTACCTCTATATAATATAATTACCATTATGCAATTGATCAAATAGTCTCACTCTTAAAGCAGGGCCATCAAGAGGCCAATAAGTGACTTTATCCTGAGAGGAAAGAGAATGATGAAGCAGCAGCCAGATCTCTGCAAACCTCCTTCCCCTTATTTAACAGTGAAGCGGCCAACTCACAACTAATGACACCTCAACACATCTCACAACACAAACGGATCCAGTTCAGATCAACCAACACATAAAAACAATCTAATCATCATCACAGATTCTGATTCACATTCAGTTGCACAAAGCCCAGTTCAGTCCTATAGTGATAGAAATTCATGACTTTAAATGCCAGCTGGTCACACACAAAGCTAACAAAGTGGGTTAACATTGTTCAACATTGTCTTTGCTCTGTTAACTGAGCAACATGGTGTCAAGGAGGATACACATTTGATCAGCTTATCAGCACCATGAAGGGACATGTGAACAGATCTTCTGGCTGTGCACCACTGAGCCTTCGACAGTGATGCTCATTTTAACCAGCGTGGTGCACAGTGAGGACGTGAACTATCCATCCATTTTCTGTACACCCTTGTCCCTAGTGGGGGTGGGAGGAGTGCTGGTGTCTATCTCCAGCGAACGTTTTGGGCGAGAGGTGGGCTCACGTGAACTAGTTAGAAGAAACATTATGTGGGCACGATTTGGAGGTGTTATCACTTTTTACCAGCTAAGATCCCTGATCTAGTGAGGCATGGGAGGCAAATTTAGTTGGATGGCACATTTTGTCTACAAATCAATTCAAAGCACTTCACAGAAAAAACAGGTATAAATTAAAGACAAAACAAATGAAATACAAAAAAAAATGTCTGAATAAAGGAGAAAAAAATGAAATAAAATACTTTGTGCTGTCATATTTAATTTATAAATTATTTTCCCTTTGGGATTAATAAAGTATTTTTGAATTTGAATATGCACAGCTAAAAAGAGCTGGTTCCAGCTGGATTTAAACATTGTCAGAGTCGAGGCAAATCTCACTTTTTCGTAAGACTGTTCCAGATTTTACAAGCATGACACTGAAACCCAGCCTCATCGGGTTGAGTTCTGACTTTGGTCAGGTAGTGACCATCAGCAGGAGGTCACTACCTGACCACTTCCTGAAGTTCTCTGAATCTGAGCCGGTTCATACAGTTTAAGTTTGCAAATCTGTGATGAGCAGAAGTGTCATATCCTTTTTTGCCACATCTGTTCAATCACTTGGAGTTTTTATTGTCCTGAACAGCCCAAAACTTGCAGTAGCACCCAACCATAAACATGGCATGACTATTTGTTAGAAGAAAGTGACCCAGTGTTGGATAGATTTATCTAATGTTTTTCTTTATACTGCCCTTTGGTGTTGACTGGAGTGATGGTGATGGTATAGGCTGGGTCATGCATGCTGGGGATAACTGGTAGGACTGGGGTCAAGTTGTAACTATTTTCAGCAGATAAGTTCTGCAGGAAACATAATTTGGAATTTACAGCCATAAACATCATCCATACCATAGGGTTTTTAAAATAAAGTGTTTCAAAATGAATCCCACAGGTCTTTGGGTTTTTTTTTTTGCGATTGCTGTGGCCTAAAATTAGTAATTTTGTGGCACGTTTTCAAACAATTTGCGGTCAAAGTTAAAATTTTTTTTTTTTTAAGATTTATCGTTTTTCTGTCATAACATGGTCAGACAAAAGAAGTTAAACTGCTGCATATAACCTTCCCAAAAGTATTTTACAGTGCAAATAACATTTTTAATAATTTTCTTGAAATAGCATCCTTAATACAAATATTCTATCATGATCTTAGTTTTTGCTATGAACTTTTTGTTAATTTCCTCCACCTTTATGTGTTCATCATTATTGCTTTAGCTGTGTTTGGTTTCTTCATTATGTCCCTGTGTGTATTGAAGTTCACCTGTGTCTCTTTGTTTGTGTGGTATTCTCTTTTTTGTTCAGTTGTGAGTCTGGATTGTGAACTCTCATGCATTGTGGTGCTCTTAGTTCCTGTTCATTAAAAAGGAAGTGTGTTTGACTTACCTGGTAGATGATCTGCTCTTCCTCATCTGGCTGGTGAGTCGATCCACCAATACAAAACCAGCCTCTGCTGTGTGGCAAGTCTGTATAAGTTTGGAACTTTAGAAGAGGAGATGATTCGGGACCAGCTAGCAGAACAAACATTCAGTCACCTGCGCCTGCCCTCTCAGATCCCTTATTCATCAAGCATGACTACCATCCACTCTGTGGGCTGGTTACATAGTGCATGAACACAGTTGTTGTCTGCATATAGCAAGAGCAATAAACATACAAATGCATTCAAAATAAGTTTCACCAGTCCCCTCATGCATCATGATGTCAGAGACTTTTCAGCATGAAAGTTTGTTTTTCAAAAGACTTGATTTTGATCTAGTGGTGATTTTGTAGAATATAGCAAAACAAATAGAAAGATATCCAATTAGTGGCTTATAAAACAGCTTTAAAAAATCTTTATCAAAGACCCTTTTTGATGAAGACACAGTAAAAGGTTCTTTTTGGGATTGTTTCGCTGAGTTCCATCTAGCGATAGACTAACGACAGATGGCATTGATCATCAGTGATGGCGCTGAGGCAGCCTGCCGCTCTG
Organism: Brachyrhaphis roseni; assembly: GCA_903066815.1. NCBI lineage: Eukaryota > Metazoa > Chordata > Actinopteri > Cyprinodontiformes > Poeciliidae > Brachyrhaphis > Brachyrhaphis roseni. The sequence goes on from CAEFZY010049922.1 coordinate 10,581, forward strand.
ATCGAACATCCACCGTGCAGATGGATGTTTGATCTCTTCTGCTCAGGTAAGAATGGCAAATTAAGTGATCTGTTTTTTTCCCCTGCCTCCTCTGTCAGCAGCTTTGACCTTCTCGTTGCTCTGTGACAGAAACTGCTGAAGGACGTCCTGATTGGCTGACAGTGCACTTCCTGCCTGCCATCAGCATACGGGCAGCTGCCAAGGTGTGAAAGGTCCGGCTGGTGTGTGGGCACTTGATGAAGCAGAGGGATCGATGGAGCGAGGAATGATGAAGAAATGAGCGGCGTGGAGAGACAAACTGCAAAAATGACCATGACACATTTGGTGATGGTGGGAAGAAACTTCCAAAGAGAGGAAGAGGAGAAGTGAGGGAGCGTCACATTAATGTACAACTACAGAGATAAGTTTATTGTTGTGATACTGAATGTAATTTAACAATAAAAAAAAAATGAATGAAGTTTTGCAGACTTTACGTGTTTGTCACGTTTTATGGACTTTAGTTCCTGTGCGGCTCTTGAAAGAGATGAACCTGTTATTCTGCAGGAAACATAAACCTAGCAATCCTCTGATCATTTTCTGAGTCGGAACAATAATAAGCAGCCCAGCAAATGATTGATGAGCGTGTGGAATCCTAAACTGCTCTCTGGTTGGTTGCCAGACACTTGGGTTTATTTGTCTTCATATCAGGGCGCTTCTGTGTTTGCATTTGGTCTCTGGGGAAACCAAATGTCCTGAGAAATAACCCAGCTCTACAAAAAGACCACAAATATAAAGCCGGGCTCATTTTTCAGCCATCCAGGCCTGCATCAGGGGTTTGTATGTAAAGTGGATCACTTGATGAATAAGGAAAGCTAGATGCAATTATTCCTGCTTAAACAAGCAGACAAATAACTTAGAACATTTTATCTTTTTTTTTTTTTTTTTCTCAGAATGATTTAATAGTAGTACACTAACATACTGATTTAGTCTGATTTAACCTGTTTGATCGCAAATTTTTTCCTGCAAAATAAGTGCATGCATTTCAATCCTTGGCCCTCCCTAATACATGCTATTTATGAATTATTACAATTTATTTTGGTTATGTTAGTGAAAATGTAAGTTTTATACTCGGCAACTATTGTTGCCGGTGGAAAACTGCATAGTCTTTTTTTTATTATTAAAAAACAAGAAAAATCATGACATGCATAACCTATTATAACAAAGAAAGGTTACAAGAATGTTCAGAAATATTTTAGATACTGCCATATGAGAAATGTATAAAAGCAGCACTTATGTAACCATGATTTATCAGCCAGTCCAATGCACTCTGTCATTCAACTGACAAACTGAGAACTACTTCCTTTGCTACTTCAAAATAAGAGTATCAGACAGAGACATAAAGGACTCCTGTACATATTTGGTATATAATAGGACTATTATTACATTTTGTGTAATAAACCATATTTCTGTGCTGTGATCATGTACAGAAAACACAGAGAGGAGCAAGAAAGTGATGAGGTGTACTGCTGGTTCTCCAAACTCCACTGAATTTCTATTAAATGAAGGTGTCAGGCTGTGGTGTGGTGAGGTGGTGAGGCAGACGCTGGAGACCCAGGTAAGGTGAATGATGATGATTTAATGATGAATAATAATAATAACAGTCCACAACCGTGGCAGCACTGCAGGGCAGGAACACAGAGGCCTAAGCAGGTAGCGCACGGCAAACGAGTGGAGACAAAGCGGCAAACTGGTGAACATAAACAAATAGTCCTCGACCAGGCAGCACGACTAGGCGGAAACCAGGGCCCAACGCCGGTAGCAACTGGCCTCACGAGAGGAACGACGAAACAACGACAAACTTAGACAAGGACCCGACAGAGAACAAAGACAACGGAGGGACTAAATACACAGGGAGGCAATCAGGGAAACAAGACACA
>CAEFZY010049928.1:0-44553 GCA_903066815.1 Brachyrhaphis roseni
CCCAAATACATACATTTAGATGTGCAGCAGCTGCCTTGTAAAAGATCCCACTGCATCTGAAACTCCACTCACATGGACTGAAATACATAAACTTTCTCCTAAAGCTCCACTCCTGCATGAATCCTTTAGCTGAGATGGGTGCCAGTATAAAATCCCTCGGAGAATTCAAGTAGTTAATATTTATTAAGTTTATGACATTTCACGAAAAATGTCAGGGAGCACTAAGAGGAATATATTTCTGGAATGACTCTCCAACTACATCTGCTTGCGCTAAAGCTACAATCCAGCTTTATCCTGTAAAATCAGCCAATCACTTGAGAAATAACTTGTCACCTACAGAACAAAATGCCATTGTCAGTTTGTTTTGCTATTTTCTTGTAAATTGTTATCTAATTAAAATATAAAAGCACACAAAGCAAACTCATCAGGATTTTTTTTTCTTCAAATGTGCTTACTTGTGTTTTGCAAACTGCAGAACATTGTTTGATCTGCACAAAAGGAGAAGGAATAAGACTCATGGAGGAAGGTTGAGAACAGAGCTGGATTGGACAGATTTCATTAATACAGATATAAAGTTTAAGAACTAATAAATAAATGTGATTTCTGGCCATATGTTTCTTGGATTGTCACCTTGCCTCATTTTAAATTTGCTTCATAAATAACCACAAATTGACCCAAAAACCTCATTCACTCAGTTCTATTGAAAATACTTTTCAAGTCCTGATAAGTAATTTCAAGTTTCCTGCATCACCTGCGTAACAAAGCTGATCAGAAGTCAAAAACAGAGAAGCTGCTCAGTAAAGTTTGATAAATCCATATCGGGACATTATTTTAGGCAACCAGAAAAAACAGCTACACTGATGATGCTAAGATTAACATTTTTTCAATGTTTCCAAAGGATGTTAAATTAAAATGTCCTTTCAAACATCCCAGATGTTATAGACTGAGATGTTTTTGATCATCTCTAGTAAAAAATGTAAACCCTTTGATCAAATTTGAATAGGGTAGTTTTCACCGAACAGATATTTTCTAAATCACATTTTAAGACGTATGAAAAATTAATTGTTTTTGTGAAAACACAAAAAGACATTTTCAGAACCTCCTTAAATTGAGACAAGCACAAACGGTGTAATACATGCAAGTCAAACATTCCCTGAATTATTCTATAATTAAGCTTTTACTCTGTTTGTGAAAACAAAAAATATGGATTCTTCTTTTCACAAAATTATTCATGAAACCTTGTCTCGTCTTCTCTTTGTGAGCCCAAAATAATTACCATAATGGATTGTCTTGTTCCAGGATGTTCATCAACACATCTAATTTAAGGTGTTAAGAGCCTGAAATAGCAAAGCAGCAGCAGAAAGTCAATATGATGATGTAAAAGCTAGAGTGATGATGACAGCAGCTCAGTTTACATTTGAATAATTAAATGGTAACTTTAAAAAGGAATATCAAATGGTATCTACCAATTAAAGTTCAGAAGAAAATCAATGTCATTGCACTATTTATCTAGATCTGAAGGTCATTTAGGTGAGATTGTTCTGATGAACAGAGAAATCAGCTGATGACCAGAAACGGCATCATTTTAGGTCAATCACCCAGTGAGCGTCCAGTCGGACACTCAGTAATCCGTCACTATTCCCACCAAATAACGCAGCAAACCTGGTGCTAACAGGCTGCACTGACAACGCCGCTGCAGGGATGAAGGTTATTACCAAGTGAAGCAGAATAAATGTCAGCTATTATTCTATCAGGTGTTTTACATTAAAGCACAGAGACTTTTAAAAGGAATTGCATTTTCTATGACATGTTGAGACATGTCTGCTGTTCATCCTGGCAGAGAAAAGGTAAGAGAGAGTTAGACTTTTAGAAGACATCAAGACAATCGAACAAACTCGAGCACTATCAGATCAGTTTGAGCTGTAAATGTGACAAAAACATCCAGGATTTGGAAATTTTGCTACTTTTGGGATACACAGCGAGGTCAATGTTTTACTTATGCTAACTTGATGCAAAAGCCAGATTAATACATAAACAAGTCATTTCAGCTTAATTTTTGTATTTTGTGAAATTCTCAACTTCATTAACCAGCTGTAGGTTTCTACTATCATTTTGTTGTCAGAGAAAACAAAAGTTTACAGAAAAGGGAATGCAATCGATGAATAAATGTCTTGTAGATTTTCTTGTCTCATGAGAGTTAGTTTGTATCCATCTTGTCTATGTCATATAATTTATTGTTGGCTCTTTAGCACTGAATAGACACATGAATATTATAACATGGTTTTAATGACACATTTTTGATAATTATCGAGTCACTAAGTAATGTATTTCATCCTTTTCGAAAAGAAAAGTAGTACACAAATGATTTTATTCTTGGTTATGAATTCATTTTTTTTCTCTTTCCTACTGTTTGCTTGACCTCGTGTTTGAAATAAATAGACAAAATAAATACAAATGACTATTAAAAAAGGTGAATAATCTAATTTTTTGCCTTTTATGACAGAAATTAGTCAGATTTTTGTCACAAACATTAAGGGAGGGAGAAAGAAGATGAGAAAGATGACAAAAGCACGGTTTTCTATGAGTTGTAAAGATGAACGCGGGTTTAGGGAGCGCTATCCGTGGTGCTGATTCGGCGACAGAGGGGGAGCTCAGCGGGAAGCTGGGAACGATAACTGCGTTCAGCAGGGAAAACAGGCCTTCAGGGAAGCTTTAAGGAATTCTAATAACTCATTCTCAGGAAACTTTCCTTAACGATTCAACGAACAAAATGACTATCGGCCACAAGTTAATTGTCCGTTCATATTAAAGAGCAACATTGTCCTCACAGTTGCATGTCAGCTTAATTTAAATGCAAATACAATTCACCAGCATATGTGCGGGGTGTGTGGCACGCTCCTGCGAATGCTGATGAATTACAAATGAATGACTTCCAGAGAGCCATCGTGTGGCTTCCCTCACAAGTCGGCGGTCAAGCCGTCTGGCAGGCTGGGCCTCACAGACTCGCCCGCTGGGTTCTGGATGAACTTCAGGTTTGCTCCGATTGGCTCGAGCAGCTCGGCACCTTCTGTGTCTCCAAACGCATCCTGATTGGTGGTGCAAAACGCTTCAGATATGTGGGTGGCTGAGATTTGGGCTGGGATGTCAGAAGACGGAGCTGCGAACATGACCAGAGCTCAGCAGAACGCTGGCAGAGCGCCCACGCTACGGCGGAGCAGCCACACAGAAACACACAGCCACACATGAAGAAGACCAACAGAGAGTCTCTGTTCTAAGAGGCAAAACGGCAACACTGAAGTCGCAGGATGTCATCGTTTGTTTTGGTTTTTTTCACTCACTAAATAGTGATTTAGCAGATAAACTCCAGCAGAAACATGAATGGTTGTAAAGAAGTTTCTTTTGTTTCAGGCTGATGACTCTCCTCAGAGTGCAGGTTTCTTAAGTCTCCCTGTGAAAAATAAAAATCTTTACTTGATGAACTCAAAGTAGAGATGGAGACATTGCCATCATTACTTTTGGAAAGTTTCTTATGTTTTACTTCACTGCAACAATTGTAACCGCATCAACTTTCAGCTGCATTTCTGGCTGCTTTATGCTCAGTTTTGTTCTTGAATGATGGAGTTTTTATTTCAAATATTTCTGGATTTCAGTCATGAAAATTAATAAAACTAACCTGAACACAACAGAAAATGAAATGTTACAGTAGTTATGATATATGCCCTTTAAGATTTACATGAGTAACCAGTAAATTAGCAAAATAGTTTAACAACATACTTATTTGCTTAAGTTAGAACTAAAAACCTAAGTAGATTAAAAATAATCTGTTTTGGTTCTGAAATGTAAGTCTATGGCTTTTACAACAATACAAACTATATAACAAGATACAGTGATATAAGAAGTGATGAGATAAGATGTCAAAATAAAATTTAAGATAAAAAATAAACATATTCTAGACTATTAGACTTTAAAATGGAATGAATGAATCAAGACTTCAAGAACTTGGAGAAACCTGGATAAAATTTCTCTTTAGGATTCAACAAGGCGTTAACTATAAACAACTTAATATTAACTATAATTCATGAACCAATAAATGCACATATGTATACACAGACTGAAACCTGAAAACAAGACTGCAAGAAAATGAAATATCTTTAAAAATCTGATATTAATTTGCTTTTTTTTTTCTTTGGGAATTATAAATTTGACTGTGAAATATCACAGCATTCCTTAACCCACCACCAGGGGGCAGACACCGGCTCTGCTAATTAGAAGATGCTCAAGCAGCATGACATTAGCTCTGTGTTGCTCATGTCTACATGTAAGCATGCAGCTGCACACACTGCTGCATTTTCTGCTTCTGCAGGAAACATTAGAATCATTTTAATTAGCTCTAAAGCAGCCGGAGTACAGAGTGTGAGCAAACGTTTGGTTCATGTTGGGTTTTCTCGGCTGCGCAGAAGTTTGGTGCTTTACTGCCGTAAAATAAGCGAACCAGCTCTTACATCAGGTATTAGTATCGCTGAGCGCTCATGTCTTTGATGGCTTCTCAAAGTCTAAATAATAATTCCAGTCACACATAAATTAATTAAACCTGAGATGCATGTTAGACTGATTACTTTCATCCCTAATTAAATACAATCCATGAAAAGAGTCATGCAAACAAGAGTCTACAATTTACCCCTTTATTATTCTGATACAATCTGAGAAACAATGCAAATGAACTTTTCTACTGGCAGTCAACCCCAGAGAAACCAAAGTCGATGGGAAAACGAGAATTTAAAGAAAAGAGATTGCTTCTTTGTGCTTTAACTCTGGAGTTTGTGCATTTCTCCACAGATTACTCCGTGTGGTTAAAAATGTGTTTGTCAGATGGCCAGAGGCTGAATGTTATCTGCAGATTAAGGAAATTATCAAGTCAAATTCTGACCTTTGACCAGAGCACCTTTTGTAGAATCGGTGCGAGTGCACATGTCAAACAAATAAAAGCTGATGAGTTTAAGTTTCTTTGGAGGAAACAGAAAAAAATGGTCAGAATATTTCCTTTAAGCTTCCGTGCAGAGAAAACCTTTTCCCTTGAAATATTTCCAAAGAACGATCGAAGTCTCATCTTTGTTTTATGCTTAGATTGTTGTTCAATGTGCAGAATATCTTAAAGACCATTCTGTGCAAGAGCAGCTCACTTTGTGTTCTTGTCTTGTTTCAACTATTCCCAACCCAGCATCGCTCCATGATGGACTTGAACGCAGAAACAAAAGAATAATGTTGCATGAGTCCAGTCGGCCAAGTTCTTTCACAACACTCAGAAGTCTGTCTTTGTGAGCTCTGCAGGGGATTTAGGCTCAAAACATTTCATTATAACTTCTGCGGGAAGGTTCCTACACATTGTTCATGTCCAGATTCCATAGTTTCACGTGTTTCTAGGAAAGTTCTCTGTTAGTTTATTTACTCTGGATGCTTCTGCTAGGGTCAGAGTATAAATTAAAAAATCTACAAAAACCAGAGGAAGGGCTGAAGGAACAATTAGCAAGAATTAGACAAATTTAAAAGGGGTTTAAGACTGGAAAGCATTTAAATCATATTTTGGACACTTTTTCCAGAGAGCAGAGGAACCCAGTGCGTTTATTATAAAGATGGTTTCTCCCTGTGGGACTGAAACTGCTTTCCTGACAACAACAAAGAGACTTTAACTCCCACTGCAGCTCTCCAGCTTGTTTTACATTTAATATTCTGTATCTTTAAACAGCTACTACAACATGACAAGAGTAATAAAGCCCAAGCAGTCACAATACATTTGATATTTGCAATAAATTCCCTCAGCAAAGCAGCAGACAAAAAAAATCCCAATTAATTTTACAGTAGTTTATTTCTCTTGATCAATACAACAAAATGTTTTGAAGAACTTTATGTACTGTTCTTAGGAATCAGTAATCTTAATTATTTAATATTGCAGAGGCAAAATCTCATTTACAGACTTTCAGACAGTCTAAATAAAAAACGCTTCAGAGACTCGAATGTGTAAAAAAATAAACAGTTGTCAAAATGATCCAAATCAAACTGTATTTTGCTCCTCCGGCTCTCACTGTTACCTCTGCTTGACTCCTCTCTCGCAAAGCAGCAGCTGGGTTTGAAGACGCTCCATAAAATGATGCAGGAGGATCACAAGCCAGCACATATTTAGCTGTAAGATGCTCCAGATCTGGACTCTTTCCTAATTTTGCTAAAGTCATCTTGGCATATGAAATCTCTAAAGCAGCCAATTGTGATTGAAATTATTTGGGGTGTTTTTCTCTCTTCCATGATTCCTCCTTCAGTCAAAAACAAATTAAATACTCAAAAGTTCTGATAAAGTTATTAAAACACTGGAAGTGAGTTATTTAATCACCAAAAATCAGAGCTGTAATAAAACCATGTTGGTCAGACATAATGATTTTTATCCGCAGTAGTTGATGGACTCATCCCTATATAGATGTTTCCTATTAAAGGTGCTAAGATATATTAGTTAAATGTAGGTTTATTTGTGGTGAGTCATATTATCATCGCAAAATTCCCCAACACAGCTGCATATTTTTGAGCGGTTACCTAATATCATAACAAACTTTATTTAGGAGTATCAGAGCTAAGAGGGCTGAAAGCAAATGCATCTTTCCATTTTACTGTCATATAACCAGTTTTGTGTTTGTCATCACATAAAATCCCAAAACAAACCATTGAGGTTTATGTTTGCAATGTGACAAAGTGCAGAAATATTCAAGGAGTGTGAATAAGTTCGTAAGGCAACGTCCCGAATTTCAAGACTTGGTAAGGGAGGAACGTTCTTCAGGGTATGAAAAGAAGCTGTATTTCATTTGATCATTAATGAGTCTAAAGCACAAACTAAAAAGAAAACATCTATAATGAGTCTGACCTGTTCCTGCTCTCTGTATGAGGAGTGTTGCCTCTGTGCCCACTGGACACTCTTTGAGCATCTCCACCACTCGTCCATGTCCCGCTGAAGCCACCGGCTGCTGGTTCACCTCCAGGATCAGGTCTCCTTCGATCAGGCCCGACGCGCCTTGTGAACCAGGCTCCAACACCTGCACCCCGGCAGCAACACATCCGCCATCACTCGCTTGAAATGTGTCATTAATACGAAGCAGCTAACAGAAATACTCGATCCGCATCAGTCCTGGTCCTCAGAGCTCTCTGCTCTGCATGTTTTACATCTTTTCCCGCTTCATCACACCTAGTTCAAAAATGAAACATGAAGTTGAATCTGATGAGAAGGTGCTGAGGTGTCAGGTGTGTTGGAGCAGGAAAACATTTAAAATATGCAGGGCATATTTTAAATATCGCTAAATAATCAATTAATTTCCCCCATCTTCATAGAAGAACATTTGAACAGACCAGCAGAAATGCAGCACAGAAGCTATGAGAGGAACTTATTTCTCCAGGAAAGATACAAACTAAATATTCATCTTCACTCAGGAAATTACTGCTATATATTTGAAATATTATATAGGAAAAAAAAACAACCACCTAGGTACATTTTCTCATTTGAACAGAAATAAAATATTGTCTGCTTTACCTCCATTGCATGTTTGGATGTTATTGGGGAGTTTTTTGATAAAGAAAACCTTAATTGTTTGAAAATGCCCAGAAATAAATCTATATTTTACAGCAGAGGCATGATTTCCCAATGCAAATAAAAAATAAATCAACATGGTTGGGAAAATCTATTTTTTAATGTCAGACCAATTAAAATATTATTGGTCTGACACTTCCCGCAAATCTTAGCAATTGCTATTAGACACATGAATACTGAAGTATTTTTTGTAATTTATGGTGTACTTTTTTAACAGACAGTTTAATCTCTACTGGTACCAGTAGAGATTAAGTACCAGTAATCTCTACTGGTACTTAAACTGAAACAGCTTTGGTCAGATATTCAGATTTTCCAGTTACTTTTGGCATGAAACAAGAATAAGAGGAAAAGATGCTCCTTAAGCACAGAGGAGAATGTATGATGGTGTGGGCTCGTCTCTTCTTAGAGTGTTTCCACTGCATTAACTATTTGAAAAACCATAAAATCTTGAATAAAGATGTGGGGAGCTTTGTCATTAAACTCTAAGTGTTTATTATGTTTTGATTAAAAACATGGTTGCATCAACGCAGACGCGGTTCCCCTGACACAAAATCAACCAGTAAAGTCTTCAGACTTAAGTCCTGATTTTTTTCCACTGTGTTACTTAGTTTGTTAAAACAGAAAAAATACATAAAATGGCACAAAAAGTTTAAAGAGAAGTAGGTTTGGTGGTTATTCACAGCTAAGCAGCAAATCTAATAAATAATGCAATGAACGCACTTTTTTTTTCTGCAGCCAGGTTTCAAAGTATGAGGGTGAGAATTTTTTTCCAGACCTTTTTATTTATTATTTTAAATTCAAACTCTGTCTAAAATATAGCCTTATTATTTGAGGCTGTCTTAGGCATAATTATCCTTACTTGGGTTTCTTCACCAAATCAAAGGCAACTTTTTATTTTAACTCTGCTTTATGTTTACTCATAACTTCATAACTATCTTAGACTTCACTCGATGTTTCAGAAAGCTCTTGAGAAGGAAGATTTTAATCTCAATTAGGTTATTCCTGGTAATATTAAGGCCAAAAAAGAATCTAATAATATTTGAATACTTAAGAATATTAAAGGAACTGAAAGAAGGAGATGGTACACATCACCTGTTTAACTCGCTGCCCGGTCGGACTGTCTGCGATTGTGAACCCGAAACCTTCTGCACCTTTCACCATCGTCACCGTCAGCAGCTCTGGTCCTTGTCCTGTTGCCCCGGCAACACCAGCCGCCCCAGACGAGGCCATAGAGACATTATCGTCGCGCGGCGTGTGTGCGGACGCCGAACCGGGCGTGGTGGGCGGCAGCGACGAGCCATCCAGGTGCGTGTCCCCGGGGTGAGAGGCTCCGGCCTGCGCCAGAGCCTGAGGGGGAAGCTGGGAGCTCAGCGACAGATACTCCAGATAGGGGTCGTAGCTGCCGCGCCCGTTCACCACCAGTGGGCGGTGCTCCAGCCCGATGGGCGTGAGGGAGGCGCTCGCTGCAGCATTCGGGTCCTCGGGGTCGAAGGGCAGAGGATATCCTCGACAGAGCACAAGCGTAACGCTCTGACCAATCGGTACGGACTGGAAGAGCTTCACAACATCGGCGTGAGTCGTGCCGAGCACACAAATGTCATTTATGTAGACGATGACATCCCCTGAAGAAGAAGGAAAGAAGATGAGAGCAGTTGTAGTCACACTGGAGGCAGTTTTATGTCTCACAAACCACATGCTTTAGTGTCAGTGCTTCAGTGTGACACACTGTGCTCTGAAAAGTACAACTTGTCACAGTCTGTTGCCATTAAATCTCCATGGGATCAGAACAGGGAGGATTGGAACACAGAAGAAGTAGACTGTCCCTTGAAAGAGCCACAAAGGAACATCGTATCACCTTCCTGCTGCTGACAGTGATCTACTGCAGAGGGACAGACACTTCTGGACTGAATGAAAGCAGCAAACATTTGCAGAAAAATGGCCTCCACTGAATAAGGAAATCTAAAGACCTCTAAAGACTTAGAACAATTAGAGATAAACTCCTTTTAATGGTTCAGAGAGAACGTCAGTCAGCTGTTTACAATGGATAAAGAACAAATTCATATAGATATTGTTCCTTGTTAAAAAACATCCATTTGTAATACATTTATACCTCAAAAAACAATTTGTTGGCTACTAGAGGAGCACCACCTCTTGCTCTCTGTTTACTTCTGTAAAGTGTTCGGCACTTTACAGAAAAACACTATTAAACCCTCAGGTAATTTACACTTTTCTTCTGGAGAAATAGTACATTTTTGATAAATTATTTTTGTTAATATTTCTTTGTTTACACTGATCATTGTTTGTCCCTTTGTTCAGATCCTGGTACTTCCAGGACAGTGAGGGAGGCACTGAACTGGATCACTGTGTAGAACCAAATTGATGTTTTTTGTTTCTGTAAAGCAGTGCTGTACAGAAACCCTGGGAAGGTTCATGATGGTTCTATGCTTTCTCAATTTGATGATAATGGCTCTCATTGTGGTTTTACGCAAAACCTAGCAAATGTTTCTATCAAGATATCCACACTAACATATTAAACCGAACATTTGTTCTTGAATAAATTTAGATTAGAAAAATTATTTCTTGCCTACTTTAAACTGCCGAACAGGTTCTATTTAAGTGCTTTTTTGAGTCTATTGGTCAGACATTTATCATTGCTGCATGTGACTGGTGAAAAGGAAGCGAAAAATGCTAATCATAGCTAATTTATTAATCAAAAAGAGGGACAATTTTTCATCTACATGTGGTCAGGTCTGTTTGAATTTCTTTTTTTTTACTCTTATTAAATGTTACGAAACATTAAAATCTGATAGAAAAAAAAATAGAAGAAATCTGGAAGGAGCCAAATAGTTTTTTGCTCCACTGGAAATCAGTTATAGATTATCATATATCATCAGAACCTTATAGCTTCCTTTGCTTAGGAAGCTGTAGTATTTCACAGTTAAAAGTAACAGTGTAGTGACAAATACAGCTGCCTCAAATACTTTATTTTACACTGCTACACACACACATATACCCACACCACACATGTCAAATCCACAATCATGCACAATCCCTGAGAGCAATGCCACACAGCCAAATAGGCCAGCTAATCTCAGTCAGAGGGTGTTTGCGTGAGTCCCTGTATGTGAAAGTGTGTGCTAGTGCAGCTCTGGCAATGTCACAGAGTGGAGACGAGCAAATTGGAGAGAAAAGGGGAAAAAAATCAGAACAGAGAGCAAGGCTGACAGACCAGGATGGAGGGATAAAGAGAGAAAAAGTAAAGGGGAGAAAAGGAAAACAGACAAAAACACGCAGAGGATGAAGATGGAGGGGGAAGCGTCAGACGACACGGTTAGATAAGGCAGCTCAATAAAGAGCAAACTTAAAGGGAAAGAGGGAGACAGAGATAAAATAAAGAGAAATAGATAAAACAGAAACAATGAGAGCAGCAGAGAGGAAGATTTAGAAATTTGCTCTGAATGAGACGGTTAGACACCAGCCGCGCCAGGCATGAGGCCAACAACAAACAGTTTGTGCCTACAGCTTTAAAAGTCTGCACCGAGATTAAGCCTCCACCGGTTATTGTTTCTGTAAACTCTGTAAAATCACATACATAAAGAGCTTATGTATGAACCAAGCGAACGCTCTTGTAGGCATCCGTATCTTGTAGCTTGTGAAGAGTCTCCAGTTCACAAGCAGACAGAGGAGGATTTCATGTGTTGCTCTGAGAGAATCCAAATGGTTAATGTTGGGTCTGTAACTCAATGATCCTCATGAGAAGATACCGCTGCTTGTGCTGAGTCTGAATCTCATGTGGTTTTAAGATTCAGGGGATTAATACTACACAAGCGGGCAATTTAGTGACACTGGTGTTAACTCTTTGTGTGTTATTTTTGACAATACCTCCCATTCTTCACCAGCAGTGGAACTCAGGAAACAGAAACAGATCCTATAATGAAGGTGTTGCTCGAGATTCAACCAATAAAGTTTCAGTCTTTTATTACCAGAGCAGTGAGAGAAAAGAAAGCATGAAGGGAAACTAAAGTTCATGCCTGGAAGGGAAGCAAAGGCTCAAATATGGGGCGCCCTGAATATGCTTCCATGAATATTTCTGCAGATAACAAACCTCTGAGCTCAGTTTATTATTTCCTGTAATTCCTATTCCGTTAAGAGTAGATTTTAAGAAACATCTCATAAACTGGAATATTTTGGCAAAACTTTAGCAAGAGATAATAAAATAAGGAAAGTTGTCCAAATATATATTCTCCTTGAACTTTTTCAGAATTCAGTCAGACAGCTGGAAATGTTTAAATTCATCTTCATTAGCCAATAAAGACACAGTCATGCCTGTCAGGGAGAGATGAGGTCATCCCTATTACCTGAACATGTACATGTCAGCAAGTAAGGAAAAGATTGTTGAACTCTGACCCCACCCTACCACCTAAGGGGTGGTGAGGTGGGTGTTGAGGTGAGGTGAGGTGTTGAGAAAACCAAGGTAAAGATGGCCGCAGCAGGAGCAGCAAACACATTTCACCAGGAGGTTTTGCTGCTCAGACAGACCTCCATTATTAGGGGAGGTCTGTCCCCTAATAAGATGTGTGATCTTTCACACATATTCTGCACAATGTGTGAAAGATCAAGTGTGAAGCAGCAGCAGCACAACAGCCTGACCTCATCAATACATCATGTTTGTGACATTACATCCACAGGCTTTGGTAATGTTCATGACAGCTGTATTTTTACTGGGGAGGCAGATTTTCTGGTCCGCTCTTTGAGGGCAGCTGGTCCTGACCGGGTCTCTGCAGCCACCATCAGATGACCTGCTCTTGTCTCCACAAAGCTACTGTATTTACCTAGGAGCTCAGGCTTTTCTAGACCCCAGCATGTGTGACAGGGGTAACTTAAGAGACAAAACATCTCTGTAAAGGAATGAGAATGGACATTATGTATTTTCCAGGCACATAGTGCCACTTTATACCACAATAAAGTAACAATGCTGCCTTCAGTTGTTATGAAAATGCTCTATATATCAAAAACAACGTCACAGAAACTTTGATCATCGCCATATCTGATGCCTTAAAATTGGCCTCTGTCTCTTTAAGAAGCTCCTGTTCGTTCCGATGCTCTTGAGTGGATTTCTTGTTACTTTCAATGATTGAATGTAGTAGTCAGTTGTAATCAGTCGTATGGATAATTACCTATTTATATATTTATAAAAACATTTTATAAAAACATTTTTTAAGGCATTTTAAAGGAGAAACATGAGCAGACTAACTTTGTGCAGAACTCCGCTGCATTTTAACCTGTTGGAGACGCTCATTTTCTCATTTTAATTCTGTGGTGATCAAGTCCGGTGTTTTAGAGACGATATCCTGCTACTTTTAGATGCGTCTCTTTTCTGGCACTGAAGAAGAACTGGGCTTGAACATAACTGTTTTAATTATTTGAGCAACTGGTTAGTATTTGAAGATACTAACCAGGGCGCCGATCATGCAAGAACCACCGACCACCACCGCAGTATTACTTTGTTACTGCATCCTACTCTCCTAATTTCACGTCCTGCCACCTTACCATCAGGAGAAAGATAGAAGAGTATATGATCTCCAGATCAAGATGATTCTGAAATAAAACACATCTTCAGGCAGTGTGTGTTTAACTCTCTTAATTCCATATTATCTGTTCTGCTTAGCAGGTAATATTGATTTTATCTATTTATGTAGGGGTCTAATCTGAATCTGCAGCAGTCCAGATTTATCTAAGATGTTTCTTTTAGCAATTTGACCAGATGTTAACCCCCATGTATTATCCTGCTTGTTGTGTTGCAGCTATTATTTTATAAGTCCCACTAAACCTCATTAAACACAGACAGATTATTATGTGACCTGTAAAGGTAATTATAATGAATTTTATTTAAAGGAATTGGAGGAGATGGGGCAGAAAATAAATGAATGACCCACTTTTCAGATTCCTTAACAATTGCACAGTATTTTAAGCTCAAGTACTACTTTGTTAGTGGTTTTAATGTGTTAAGATGTGAAAAAAATCCACTATTTTTTCCAGTGTATTGCAAAGTCTATAATAACAAAGATATATTATGGCTTAATACAACACAGAAAAGTACAAACAAGCAACAACAAGCACAAAAAGCTTTGAGCGAAAATTTTAAAACAGTAAACTGTTTTGAAAACTGTTGATCAAGAAAATATTTAAATGAATTGATCTGGGCGTTCAAAGCGTCCTTGTATTGTTGGAGGTCTTTGTGACCTCTGCCAGCTAAAACTGAAGCATTAACGCAGATGATGGAAAAGCGTTGTGACAACACAGCATCAATATTTACTTGGCATTGAGGCGCTCGGCTCGACGGGCAGTGAAATTAAAGTTCTGGCAGGAAAATCTACTTCATATACTCGTCTATGGCAAGAACCCAAAGTCCATCATGGCTACGTGTCAGAACCACGAAGCCACAATTAAACATCTCTATAAATACATTAACCCAGCAGGAGAAGCTGTTTTTATTTTTCTTACACATCAAACCATTTTCCATTACGCATCCAGTAATTACCTGTGTCCATTTTCCCGTCCTGAGCGGCGGGTCCGTCTGGTATAACACTCTTCACTTGCAGGAACTCGTCGGGCTCGTCGCCTCCAATAATCGTGAAGCCAAATCCCATGTTGCTCTTCTGCAGGGCCGTGGACAGGAAGGTGCCCTTCAGCTGGGTCGGGTCCCTCGTAAACAACGGCTTTTCTACATTCAGAGACAAGACAAGCTTTTTGTTACATTTCACATCTTCTCTACTGTCAAAACCAGCAAGCATTTGTTTTGCCACATCAAAACAAATCATTTTGTTTAAGTTTTGCATTAAATAAAATCCAGAGTTTCCCTGCGTTTCCCTGCTATGCGGACTCTCAGATCAAGCAGAACGTAACGTGTTGGGTTCATATGTCGTCACATTTGCGCCTGGATTGACCAGCCGGGGGCCTTGGGGTGAGAATGTTCTCCTATTGCCTGAACTACCCCCGATCTCCAGCCAACCCTGCGGAGCACATTGTGACATCTGCCTCATCTGGTACATATGAAACTGCAAACTCTTAGGGGTAGTTCAGGATAACTCAGAGGGCCCGTTTTGGCAGGAAACACTCAAAATTAGCAACTTCATTTTGAACAGCTCATACTGGGTCTATGTTGTTATAGGGGCAGGGTCTCCATTAGGTCATGTTGGGATCGTACCTCTGTATATTGTGGGTAAAGGCAGAGCAGAGAGTCCCTGGCTCTGCATCTGTCTCTGCTGCTCCAGACGTCTCTTGGCTTCAAGGACTGGATTTTCAAACTGAGTCCTTCGATTTATGTGACTGAAAATACAGGGCATCATTAGAATGAACAGAAAAGCCTTTAGAGATGCTCTGTCAGCCATAAAAAAGCAAGATGAAAGCACAGCTCTGGAATAAAAACTTGATTAGAATGTAGGGATTCATAAATAAGAATATAACACTTCAGACTGCTGGATTCGACTCCCTGGAGATTCATTAAAAGTCACTTTTATTAGAAGTCTCGGTAAAGATATGTTAATATTTTTTTGTTTTATTAGCATAACCTCACATTGAAAATTTGAGAAATCTTCCAACATTCATTTAAAAACCTTTATTTTTATCAGGAAGGTTAAAAATAGCAGCGTAAATGTCTCATCTGCAGCTCTGTTCAGATTTTCAGCTAACTTTACTCCATGTTCTACTTCAGTTCACTTATAACATCATAAACAACATGAGAGAAATTATAAAACCAGTTCAAAACCAGTTAATACTGTAGGTTTGCTATAAGTTGTTGAAATGGCTTTAAAATATTTACAAAGTTTGCCTAAAATGTGCACAAATGTTAAATCCTGCTTAAAAGAAATCATTTTTGAAATCGCAAGTATTTAATAAAACATAGATGCACACATTTAATTTTCTAAATCAAAGGCAAATAGTGGCACAGACAAATGTCAATAGAGATTTCAAGTATTCATATTTCATAATAAAATTATTATTACCAGAGCGTTGAATTTTTTTAAATAATAATTCTTACATACTAGAAGATAATGGAAAATCTTCTGAATGAGGAAGATTCAAGATCTTGTTACACAAGATGTGTAAGATCTTTCATAAGATTTTTCATATCTTAAGATGAAAAATTACACACAACAA
Organism: Brachyrhaphis roseni; assembly: GCA_903066815.1. NCBI lineage: Eukaryota > Metazoa > Chordata > Actinopteri > Cyprinodontiformes > Poeciliidae > Brachyrhaphis > Brachyrhaphis roseni. The sequence goes on from CAEFZY010049928.1 coordinate 15,782, forward strand.
TTTTTAGATTTTGATATTCAGTAGATTGAAAAGTAAAAACCAAAGCAGCTGCAGCAGCTCAAACCAATCATTCCAGGACTTCGTCCATCTTGGTTACTGCTGTGGGGAATTTTTTGGGCTCACTTTTCTTTGCAGAAATTTATTGGAGGTTGAGGGATTATGCTTATCCTCAGCTAATTGAAGGTCCTGCCTCAACATTTTCATTAGACTGGAGTCCGGACTTAGACTAAGCTATTCGAGAAACGCCTAAAATATGGTTTCACTCCATATTTGCTGCCATGCTGTGGATCGTTGTGCTTTTCATGAACAAACTTTGCTTGTCGGACAGATGGTGTCACATTTGACTCCTGAATACTTTGGTTTGCAGAAGGGTTCATGCTGAACTCCATGACTGAAAGCTGTCCAAGTATTGCAGCTCTTAAAGCAGCTCTTCACACTGCTCCACAAGCAGTTTTGAAAAACCAAAGAGAGCTTGCCATTGTTTTTAGCTCTTGCAGGTTTCTTTATTACTTGCTCCTCCAATGCCCTTTGGACACAAACAAATAAAAGCTCTTTTGCTGTAGAGATATTATACAGAAGCACATTTCCTTGTTTTTTATATATGTGGTTATCAGGATTTATATGCATAAATTGTGTGAAGTTTTAACTGTTTTTCATTGCTGTAGTATTTTTGCCAAAAATTGTCACCAATATTGATTCATATAGTTTTTTGTGCAAAGTTTTTAGTAAATAAATTGCTTCACTCGAGTTCCCTGGGATAGAAAAGATTGTAATGTATCTAATATTTGGTCCGTATGTTTTTTGCTTTTTTTTTTGCTGTTACGAAAGCCATTATTCTCATCTGTCCAGACCATACATAGACAATATTTATGATACCTAGTGGAAAACAATTAAACATTTTCAACAGAAATCAACACCGGGGAATAAAAAACAACAAAAAAACCCTCAAATTGTATATGTGTGTTAGAATATGCATTAATAATTGTCTAAAATATATTAGAGACACAGATTGCTTTGTTTAGTTTATTGGGCATATGAAGGAATATTTCACCAGTAAGAAAACAATTAATGCCACTCTTAAGATGCAACCTGAGGGTCTGAGATGAAGCTCTTGTGCATTTTGTAATAACTCTTCGTTTTGCACAGTTTGGCCTCAGGGTGAACTTGAGAGGATGCCCACTCCTGGGAATGTTTTGCACTAATCCTTTTTGGATATTTTAAAAACAAATTACAGAAAAAATGACATATGATGGGCATTAAAACATTTACTTCATATTCTGGCTTTACATACAATACTGTGTATAAGTAATTACGGTTTAATTACTTACACAGAGTGATTATAAGGACATGCTTTTAACCAGAATAGTCTCTTTTTTTCAGATGGACATATAAACAGTGTATTCCCTGTTTTATTATAAAGCAGGGTAATAAAACATCAACTTACTCTACGTAGTAGCTGCCGTAGATGGGGTCGTCTATTTTCTCCCAACCATACGGCAGTTCTGAGACAAAGAAGAACAGAGACAAAAGAGAAATGCTATTAGTATTTTCAGAGAGCAGAAGAAGGAAGCTAGACACTAAATTGAACCACTCAGGGGAGACAACATGACTCTCAGGGCTCGCAGCCACAGCAGATGCTCCCAAAGCGCCTTTTAGTAGACAGGCAACCCTTCGATCTGCAGCAGCGGCTTCTTTACGGCGACACGAATCACAACAAAGAGCCGATACAAAGAAGGGCGGGAAGAAAACAACAATCTGTCTTCTTCTTTTCTTTGTGCTCATTTTTTATTGTGCACACAACAACACTACGGCCAAATACCCCTACAGAACTACTTCCTGTTTGTGATTTTCTTCCACACACCCACTCCTTTTCGCCTTTGATGGTTCCTGTGGATGCTTTGTTAATTGTCTACTCCACTCCTACTTCTTATTTGTTTCATCCTTGTGTCATCCAGTCTTTTTTAGGTCTCTGCTTCTTGTAAAAGACACCACAAAACCTCCTGAACTCTGACACTTCCTACTCTAAATTACAAGTGACACTCAAAGATACAGACCCATTTAAGAAATTAGAATATTATTGGAAAGTCAATTTTATTACTAAGTGAAGCACATTCATTCAGCTTTATTTCTGTTAATAATGATTTTCTGCTAACAGTCAATGAAAACATGACATTTAAAACTAGAATATTACACCAGACCAATAAAGAAACAATTTTTAATGCAGAATCGTACCCTTAATGAAAAGTATGTTTAATAACTACTTCAAGACTAAAAGGTACTTTTAATCTGATAAATGGGCCTCATCAGATCGAATTTATTAAATACGACTGAGGTTTTCAAATCCCTTGAAAACTTTTTGTGTTCAATCACACTAAAACCACAAACTCCAATGTATTTCATTGTCATCTAATGTTACAGACCAACACAGAAGTGCATAATTGTGAACAAGATGATACATAGTTTTTAAAACCTGAAAGTTTTTACGCACTTTCAGGCCCTCTAAGTCACGATTCAATGCAACTGCAACTCTTTCTAATGCCTTTACTCAACTATAGACTGAAATTCTTGACTGTTTGTCTTAGAAAAATATCTCAAGCTCAAATCCACCAATATTCAAGTTTTCCAACAGATTCTCCGTTAGGCCTTTGACAGGGCCATTGCAACACAAGAAAGAATATGCCTGACATTTTAGGTCTGGCTCTTCCCTAGAAGATTTTTACCTCCGTTCTTGTTTCCATCAACTCTAACCAAATTTCCAGTCTCTGCTGAAGAAAACTATCCCCAAGGCATTATGCTGCCTCCACCGTGTTTCGTTGTGTCCTGTCTATGTTTGTCCACTGAACCGTTTTCTAAATGGTTGAGTAAGAGTGTAAATAGGACTTCCTGTGACTTTCTTTTAGCAAAGCTCTTCACAAAAGTCATTATTTCACCCTTGCAGGTCATCCAGAGCTACAACAGGCCACTTGCTTCAGTTTAAAAATCTTATTTAACCTTCATTTCACCAAAAAAAAATCCCATTAAGATTAAAAATTTCTTTTGCAAGGCTGTCGGTCATGCTTTTTATTTTCAGGTTGAATTGTTTCACAACTTGATCCTGCATTAAACTTCCTGACTAGTGTATTCCTTGGTTTTGTCTTTATGCTGTTTTTACATTAATATTCTCTAACAAACCTTTGACACCTTCACTGAAGAGCTGGATAAATAAAAGATTGAATTTACAGACCTGTGAATGCTATTTTTTTAACACTGAGACATTTAGTTGCACTGGATTTTATTTGGGGGCGTCAGAGAGAAAGGGACTGAATACAACTTATTTGAAAACTTTGTTTCCAAATAAGTTGGAAACAAACTTGCAATGAAATCTTTCTGCAGTCTTTGAATAAAAAAGAAAATGTTTAACCTACATTGTGGTGCCTCTCATCAAGCTTTTATACAAAGAAGTAACCTCGTCTTCTAAATCATCTGAAGCTACAGAAAAAAGCCCGTTTCTCTCATCTGCTCAAGTTTTTTCAGAAACTCGCATAAAGATGTTATATTTTTGATTAACATTCATCAGCAAGTGTTTGTGAGGCGTTGATCTTCCTTCTCACACTGCCACATTAAGTCAATCTCGTATCCTGTGCTTCACAGTTTAACTTTGACAGAAAATAACTGCAGATGGACAAACACAATGTGTCACACAGACTGTAAAAGCAGGAAAATGCACCAACTCTGAGTCACGAAGGATTTAGATTGACCTCAGCTCAGTGCGGACATTCAATTACACACACAAATACACACGTACACAATCTATAAACGTAAAGCAGAACTGACAACTTTGGGGTAAGAATGGGAGTAATGGACTCATTAGGAAGAGGAAGTGATGCGATGTAGAAGAGTTGCTACTGGTTTCTGCTTCATAATGTTGCTTTTCAGCTATCTGGCTTTCTGGATAAAATTACAGTTTTAACAGCAGTTATGGATTCTTCTGGCATTTTTCTCTCTATAATATCTAAAAGGATCAAGGCCAGGGATTATTTACAATATTCTTTTATTGTGTAAACAATCACCCATTAATAATTAACCCAACATACTAAGCAACTGTTTGCAGCACTATAGCCGCTATCATGTTTTTAATTTTATTTTAGCATATATTTAGACACATTTCATGTGGGTCTAAGTGTGAAGGGATGAGGAACATTTGGGAAAACGTTAAGATCCATCACATCTTTCATGCATGCTAATGAAGCACAAGCGTTTTCTGTAATAAAAGTGTCTGTCTGGGAATGAGTGGTGAAAAATTAACAATCTGTTTTTGGTCACCCAACGATTTAGAGATGAAAGTTTGACGCTTTACGTGGACGGCCCTGGACTTGTCCCCAAGAGGTCAAATAAATTTATCAGAAAACAATGCCAGATCTCAGCCATGTTGCTGCTACAAGCATTCGACATGCTAATGCGAGTGAACCTTCATCTTTGCAGCCAGAGCATCTCCATAATGTAGCATGAGATTATTTACAGTTATTATCAGGTCATTGCTGCAGATCACATTATGGAGGCGACTTAAACATATGCCAAATGTACATGAGGTGATTATGAAATTACACCTAAATTTGAACTTAAATTAGCATTTTAAATCTGCATTTATTTATTTTATGCAATGCTTGTAAGTGTTTAACACACTATGCTCTCTTCTTAAGAACATAAGTTTTTATTATTTTTTTATGTCATGTAAAATCTTATTTATTTTTATACCAAATTAAGTACAGATTTTAGTTCTCTTCTATTATATTCTATTCATTTACACATGTAACATTTTTTCATTTATTTAATGTTTCTAAAATTTAGCGGATTCTGAATCTACATTCTGAATATTTATTGCCTTCTGTGTCTAATTCCTCCTCCACCTCATCAACACAGTTACATTTCTCCAGTCCTTCAAAACAACATGAATTATTCACATTTATTTATTTTCAAATCTTGGACTTGGTTAGGTAATTCTTTCTGTTCCATTTGTTTTGTTGTTTTTGTTGCCTCGCGTTATTAGCTTATGTAAACGTTCTTTGTTTCGTTGTGTATAAAAAGTGCTCCCAGAAGAAAAGACTACTTGATTGAATTACATGTGTTTCACTGCATTAGTCAGCTCTCATAATTCAGAAGAAAGACAAAATTAAAATTTCTGATTTCTGAAATATAAAAAAGCATTTATGGTATAAATTTTTTTTCATATGCATGCCAGCTTTGCAGAACTAAAGGCCATTCTGGGCTGCATAAGCAAAATTAATTTCTGTCTCCCACATGAGAGTAAATACCAGCTACTCTGAGCAGACTTTATACGCTTGAACAAAAAGCACTGTTTTGTGATTGGGTGGGAAACACAGACATTGCATAAACAGCAGTGTGTGACACATAATCACAACAATCACTGATGCACACACCAACACATAAATCCTCAATCTTATCATTTTTACAATTATTTACTCTGCGTGACGCTGGTATTATAGCAACATCCCTCACGCTTTAATGTAATTACTGGCAGATCCGTGATCTTGATATCAATAATCCATGTGAGAATGTGTGTGTCAAAGTGTGTGCGTCCTGGCAGTGGAGCATGCTGACTGTGCAGTCCAAGGTGAAAGGAGGCCACACCTCAATTATCTCTGGTCTGCATTATCATTCTCTCAGCGGACTCGCTCTGCTCAGCCATTACCTCACACGACCCTCCTTATGCTGGCCGCACAGCAACCAAACCTACTTTACACCACCTTAAATAATCCCCTCCCACCCTGTCCGTGAGCCACCTTAAATGTCGGCCTAACTTATGCGCTCGCTGCTTGCCCTCCCCCTAAACTGAACGGGAGACAGTTTCCATGGAAACCAGCAGTGAAAGTCTTTTTTTCCCCTCCCTCTCCCCTTGCTTGAGCTGAGGGCTGCGTCTTGTCTCTGTTTCCTGCCGCTGAAACATAGAAAGAGTGTGTGTGTGTGTTTAAGCATTCACATATTTGCAGAGTGTGTATGTGCTGCGTATTAAAAGGCTGAACAGTGTTAGCATATCTGAACAAGTAAAAGTACATTCTCCTTTTATTCCAAATCTGATTCTTCGCCATGTTTGAAGACGTATCTGTGGCTCTGAGAGCCTCATTTGTGTAGTTTGATTAGAGTCTGAATGAAAGAAAAGTCCAAATGTGAAGCTTTTATGTCAGATTACTTTTTCTGCCAGCTGTCTCCCTGACTAATGAGCAGAAGAAAACGCATGGGTGACATTATGTGACTCTTTAGGAAATAAAATTAAATCATTTAATTTAATAAAAGAAATAACTAAATAAGTGGCATTGTGAGTCGAGTTTTGACGGGACTTGCCACTAATTAGGCTGAATTTCATCGTGTGCAATTTATTTATAGATAATATTTAGCATTTAATTATTTAAAGATTTGAATATAAAAAACAGCATATCAACATATTGAAATAACATGAATATCCAGCTGTACAAACTGATACATTTATGGTAAAAAGAAAAATTAAATTGAGCAATGATCTGGTCGTTTTCAGGTATTTAAATCTACGTTCAAATATACCAAACCAGACTTTTGATTGAAAATGTCATGATTTATTAAATAAAGATAAAGATTTGTGAAAGATGTATCCAAAACCCCAGAACTTCAAGGGATGAGCTTCCTTTTTACTGTACTTGACCAAATTCATACAAAGACAACAAATATTTACAAATTAAAAATTTGGGATTTTAAGTGAAAGAATATTTTTGGTCTGGCCATACAGATATGTTTGCATCGAAAGAACCTGCACTCTCCACAGACATGACTTTGACCAATTTGGTTTGTTAAGCTTTCTGATTAAATGTGTAACTAAATTAAAGAATATTTATGTTTTTTATTTATTCTGCATCAGAAATTGCTTCATCCACACTAACCTAAAAAATGGAGAAAATGAAACAAGTATCTTGGTTTTTTTTTTATTAGGGAAGCAAACTTATGTTTTGTTCAAAACAAGCTACTCACCCCTAAAGTCTGACAATAATATACAGTTTCAGTTTGAATTTCACCTTTTTGTGAATTACCAAATCAAAAACTTTTAAATTAAACATCTCCTTCACATCTGAGGTGGTTCAGTCCAATAAGCACCACAATCTGAGTTAACTCCTCTCGATGTGATCTGTCCAGTAAAACAACCATCAGAAGAAAAAGTAAAGCCATCTGAGGTTTAATCAGTGCTTTAAGCAGAGCCACTTCTCCTCTCTCACTCCCCAGGTCTGTGTCTCTTGCAGCATCCCAGTTACTGTTTTATCGAGAATCCCATCAGTAAACACTCTTTCTTCTGGGGATGAAACTCTGAATTTCCAGCACTAAACTATGGAGCCTCCTAAGCCACTGATGAAACAGATAGCAAACCAAACTCCACAGATAAAACACTAAGTTTTGGGGGAAGTTGCATGTTGGATGTTTAAGATCTAAAATAATGAACACAAACTAAAAGAAGGTACATTATACTTACTTTATTTTTTAGTGATGTTTGTTTTTTTTCTTGGGGGTAGGTTGTAATTTTTCTCTCTCTCTCTTTTTGCTTCCCCATTTTATGACAAAATCAGGCGTTCATCCATGCAGCAAAATATTTTTTGTCGTCTCAGTTTGAAATGATCACATCATGACAACCTTGAGTAAAAATAATGCATTGTTGTTTTAAAATAAAAATCTAAGACATAATTAAATTTTTTAATTATTCAAATAGAAAAAGTAACAATTATTGCTACATAGCAGCTTATAACCAGCTGAAAAAAGGACTTAAAACTGTACAAAGGAAAACCTTAGCACAATTTTCTTTAAGCAGATATTACAAACAAGCTTAAGCAAAAATACTCCATCTGATGCAGATCTCTGGCTACAAACTCTGAGTGCGCCTCAGTGTACAGATACAGGACCTGCTGATGTGTTTGAAGGTTTCACCAACATTCGTACCAACACATCAACATGAACAAACCTCTTCCCAGATTCACCAAAATGCAGCATGGGAGCAAAAGAGGCCTGGGAGACCGCACAAGGAGAAAGAGAATACAGAATGAGGATATGAGATGCCAAAGGAAAGTGAAGCAGAAAGACCAGACATGCATGAGATGGAGGCAACAAAAAGGGAATAACAAGAGGGAAAAGGAAACCAGCAACTGATGAAAGTTCCTCTGAAAATCTGTCTGCTGCCTGCCAGAGGCTGTGAGACTGAGAAATCCTTCAGGCAAAGGGGCATTTAAAATCGGCCTCACTTCTTCCTTATGTTGCCTGCTCACTTTTATTATATCACTGTCTACTTTTATCCTTCAACATCAACTCTGCTCGCTACATACTTTATTCAACATGCGTGGCTGACGCAAAAATAGAAACAAAAAAACCCCCCCAACAAATGAACATCTAAATAATTATTAAAACAAAAAATGTCTAATAATCACTAGGATTTGTAAAAACAAATCCTTGTGGCTGCTGAAGTGCTTACCGCTCTGAAAAGGTGGGATTCCAAGGGTGCGGTAAGAGGATACGATGTGTCATCCAGGACCTTCACAAACATTCAGCAAACAGCCTTTGATTCAAAATCCTCTGCCAGCAGGCTTAGCTCACAGAAATAAGTTCCTTTAAAAACTGCAGCCCCCAAGATAGAAACACAGAAACCCAAAGAGAAGGACAAATCAACTTCAAAGAGATCAAATAAAGAGGTAAAGAAAGAGAAAAAGAAAATGAAGCTCTGGCCTCTGTGTTGGAAATTTAAATCGATCAGTCGAAGCACTACTTCAGACATAATCGCGGTCTACTTTAACACCGAAACAGACCGCGTTAATGTTTACATACAGCAGAAATACTGTAGCAAGAAACACTGCTGTTTGGCTGGATATTTGAGAGAGAAAGCTGAATAAGAAAAAGAAAAGGAGGTGAACTAGTACTGTATGCTTAATACATTATTGAAAATATTTATGATTCTCTTTAAGAAGTAAACTAAAATGCAACAAAGCAGCCTTCATAGTGGATGAAGATTTCTCTGCGCTCTCCACTAATCTCCTTCAAGAGCTTTTAGAGAGTGACTAGGTTGCAGCAGCACCTCTCCATGAGGCTCCCAACACATATGGGGCATGAATTGTTGTGCTCATCTCTGTCTCAATACACCAAAAGAGCAAAAGGAAAATGGCAGTCAACGTTCTCCCACATGTACGCTGATGAAAGGCTAATACATTTAACAGAGCATTATGTTTGAGCACAAAAAATATGAATACTTAACTCGAAAACTCAGGAATTTGTGTTGTCAAATCATCTCTGCCAATCCCAAAAGGTTTGGTACTTGACAAAACTAACTTACAGGTAACTTTATAGCAAGGCATATAAGCTTGTTTTAAGTAAATAGTTCCTTAATATTGATGAAAAAGTGCTAGTTCCATTGGCAGGCTTTTAAACTTATAACAAGACATTTTCCCACGTTATAAGTTAATTTGTCTGCCAATAGAAGAAGTAACTTTTCATCAATATTAAGGAATTATTTACTTAAAACAAGCCACTATAACTTGCTGAAAAGATATTTTTAAGTTAGTTTTGTCTTATTTCAAGTGTAATAAGATATTTACACTAGAAACCAGACCAAAATTACTCTGTAAGATTTTGTGTTTTGCAGTGCATTACAGCCTTGAGGGAGAGACAAAAAATGGCAAATGTAAAAAGAGGTCCAAAGAATGAAGAAAGCAGAACCTATTATATTTTATGACCACCTACAAACCCAAAGGTTCACAGTAATTTAAAAAGTGGTAAACCAGAATCCCCCCCTTGAAGTTCTGCTTTGTCCCTGGGTTCTGCTGTCAAAGTGATGGGGCTTCAGAAAACGCAGCACAAAAAGTCCAGTTCCTGCAGTTAATGTGTCATCCATACTGAAATATTAAGATGACAAATCTTAACCAGAAGGCTGATGCAAGAGATAAATTCTTCCTGAATATATCTATTTAAGCTATTTTCATATTTTACAAGAAACCCTGTAGTTTGCACGAAGTAGAAAAAGAACAGATTTTTTCCCCCCTTACTAGCAAGGATGTAAATATACGAGTTAAACTTGTAAACAATCAGATTCTGACAATCACTCATTCCCATCAAAAAACACTTGCATTGTTTAAAGTGAATAAAAATTAAGAATGGATTATAATAATAATAAACAATATAAACAATAATAATTCTTATTATTGTTGTTGCATTTAGACCATGTAGATCTGTTCAATGATAGCAGTGGTGTCCACATGTTTTTCTGTACAACTTTGAATCTGGAGAGTAAGAGCCAGCTTATGCGGAGCTGACTCGGGTTATTAGCATTCCTGTCACAGTCTGGCCCAGTACTGCCCAAAGACGAGATTGGGAGGGATGTAGCGTGGGGAGAAGACAAAAAATGAGTAGAAAATTTAACGAGAGGGGATTGAAAGAAGAAATGGGGTGGGGAGGATTTAAGCTACGACTATGTAGAGAAAAAAATACAGAACAGATGGAAAACAGAGAAAAAGAAGATATTGATTCAGATTCACTTTAGTGAATTTTATCGCAAGCTAATTTGTTGGCAAAAGGCTGATACAGTCGAACAAATGTTCACCTTACCTTTTAATCTGATTGCTCTGTTTCATGTAGTTCTTAATCAAATGGTGGGGTAATAAACACAAGACGACACGGTTTTATAAAATATATATATAAAAAAATGCAATCACTTTCTGCGTCCTAAGCTTAATGTCCTGCATTGCAGCGCTTTGCTGTCCAAACACTGTTGAAGCCATGACCAACTGAGTCCAAATTTAGCCTGTAGTGTGGATTTCCAGGAGACATTAAATCTCAGAAGGACAAACCAGGAATAGATTATCCAAAACAACATTAATAGAAACTCTTCCTGAGTGTAATCACGAGAGTTAAATACAGGATACACTTGATTTGAAATTTTCCTCCCTAAAAATCTCAACTAGATACACTCAAGTTGCAATGTGTCAAAATAAGGCAAAACATATTAGTTTTCTGCCCAGTTGGACTTCATTTGTTCATTTTATTCTGTCTGGATTTAAAAATCCTTCCATCAAAAGTGAATTAAAACCTCTGGAGAACCAAGAGACCAGCAGCACACATTTCTAACAGCTGGGTGTTTTTATGAGCTCATCCTCCAGGAAGGGAAAACAGTGTGTTATAAAGAGACATCAGGTGCAGAAGCAGCAGGAAACGTGGAGACAACACACACCTACGAATTCCCAGAGATGAGTTTGACTCACGTGAATGTGAACTAAAGCTTTTAAGAGAACAAACAGGCTGCTCAGACTCACCGTCCTCCCTGCACTCCTCGGGTGGCTTCGCTTTCTTCGCTAGCCGCGGATCGAGCCACGATGTAGTTTTGGTGTTGTGACTGGAGGTGAGGTGCAGATGAAGGTAATAGAGGGTGGGGGAAAAAAGTGCAAACAGAGGTCAGAGAGTGACTGACAGAGAGCATTAAAAAAAAGAGTGTAAAAAAATAACACCAATGTCCTACATGTGAAGAAAGACGAGGGGATATCTGAGGTAAACCAAATGCCCATTAATCCACTAATTAGCCTCCAGCTACTAATTAGCAAGGGTGAGAGGAGTGTTACTTCAACAGGATAGACACACACACACAAGTAAACTTTTGCAATTTTCACTGTGTGCGCGCATATGTCTGATTAGCAGTGCTAAGCCACATCAATTATTCAAGAGGAGAGGCCAGAGCTATAAAATTTACACACAGACATACATAAACCATGACTTTAAAGTGGGTGCATTACATTAGGTTTATTTTTAACAATTTTATTTTATCTACACTGGGTGTAACATCCAGATCTTATAACATAATGTTAGAAAGCTACGTTTTAATATTACAGACACTTTGGCAGCTTTACCATGCCTAGAAAGCAAGATTTTTAAACAGAAGTTAACACTGGATGATACTGAGAAATTTAATAATATTTATGTTCAAGATTTCATGGAGATAGTAAGTAGCTTGATGGAGATGTTAGATGCCAACGCTTCCAATAACAAGTTCTCTGCTTCACTCCCACTCACTAATGGTTAAGGCTTTAGGCTTAGAAAAACACACACACTAATATCTTTTTGGGAATTACCTTGTTGGTGCTAAAATACCAATTTATGTTACACACACTATTTCATCTGTGTTTTTCAGAGTCTCAACCAAAAAAATTGAAAGAAACTGAGTATCTGTGGTAAAGTTTCTTAAAGTGATCAGGTTCATCTGAAGTGTGTGTGCCGTTTTATGTCGGAGTGATCTATGGGTCACAGCTAAGTGGCTTATCAAACACAAACACATTCCTCTCAAAATAGCCAGGCACTGGAGTGAAAATAAACAGCTAAAGTTCAGAGAAAAACGTTAAAAGACTTTCAGAAAACCTGCAGAATTACAAGATTACTATTACATCTCCTTTCAATCCTGCGGATAGGCTAAAAATGTATGTTGTTGATTATTATAGTACATATTTATCATGTTTCAGTGCCAAACAAAATCTATAAACATTAAAAGTCTGGGATCAAAACTGAATTTTCAAAGCAGAAAAGTATTCTAAGAACATTTTGAGTACCGTATATATGTATGATGATGTGACATCTAGATCTGCAGCATCAAATGGACTATTGTGGTAAATAAGATGTGGACTGTTTTTGGTTCCATGAAAATTACCTTTTTAATTGGAAGACACAGCACATTATTCTCTGGATATATAGTTTGGTTAACCTGAAAGAGTCCTTGCAATATTTTGAGAGCTAAATAATTGGAGCACAAATTGATGTGGATGAAAGGGAGACCTTTACAAAGAGTTGGTGTGTAAAATATGAATATCTGTGTCTGAGTGACAATATGGAACGAAAACATAAATTACATCGATATGAAAATGGCCAGAATTGCAACAAAGACGTGTTCTTCTCTCTGTAGATGTCTTTTTACTAAGTCACAAAATTACAAAAACTTGAAACTTTAGAAGAAAAATTGAACTACAATATAGGTACAGTGAAAAGCATCGCATAATTTTAAGCAATGAAAACAAAAAAGCGACATACTCTATAAAGTAAACTTCCCCCTTCTCTGTGTAAGCCATCTCCCAGTTGTCAGGCAGAGGACCGAGCTCTTCCTCATCTGCATCAGGGACTTTGGAAGGGGATTTGGAGGGAGACTTTGGGGCCTCCTCCCCTTCAGTCGGAGGCTCGGATGATGCTGGGGCCTGGCTGGACCCTTCAGCTGCAACCTCCCCAGAGGCATCTGTGCTCTTGTCCTCATGTTCACTGGACTCTGGAGCACAAAAACAGACTTATTCTCGCATACACACATGCAGATGTGAGGGCGCACTACACACTTGGTGTGTGATGACTCAGAGCAGAGCCACCGCAGAACTGTGAAGCCCCAGGAGACAGAGGCAGCCGGGGAGGGAGGGCAGAGTCTAAGAACAATCAGCATGAGCAGAAAAAAAAGCATAGGAATGTCAGAAACTGAGAAAACAGGGAAAGACGGAAACTATAGGGGTCACAGTCTGAGTCACAAACACAAGGAGAGGTCATCAGAGGAGAGAGAAAAGCTGGTGGAATGATGAGAAACCCACTGTTTGGATTGGAAATGCTGAAAAGTGTTACTCTACAAAAATCCTGATAATAATCTGAAAACACAAATGTTTCAGATTATCAAACAAATCATAATATCAGACAAAGACCACATGAGCTGATCTAAACTAGCCTGACCCTTGGTGAATTATAAGTAATTGCCTCTAAATCAAACTTGATGAATTGTGGTACGTCAACTAGATTGTGAAGCAACAAATAAGCTCTAGGTGACGTTTTTTCTGAAATTATGTGTTAGTTTTACACCAGATGTAACAAAACATTCAAAAAGTGACTTTTTTTCTTGTCAGTTCATAAAAAAAAGGTTTTAGGATCATCAAGATGTTTTTTGGAAAATATGTGACTGGTCTTTGTGTTCAGCAGTGGTTATCATCTTTAAATTATCTCATGGAAAATATTTGTGCCCAGTCTCTGATAGACTGATAGATGAACAATGTTTCTCGAATTTTTTTAGAGTGGGACATCATTTGTTGTTTTTTGAGTCTACTTTATGTTATCAGGAATGCTCAAATGTGATTAATCACATTTCATATATGATTTTAAAAGATGGGTAATTAAATTCTCCTTTTGGCTTTTTGTATTTACTCAAGTTACTTTGACAACATGACAAAAACAATTTTGTAACAGGAAAGATACTTTTCATAGCCCTGTTCCTTAATGTAAAAAACACATTTTACATCAAATACTGTGATTTTTTTTTACAGCTTATGGGGGGAAAATAACAAATATATGAAGAGAAAATGTAAACATGGAATGCTTTCACAAGGGACAACAAAGACAGATGGAGAAAAGAGAAGGAAGAGTGGGGGCAGCAAAGACAGGTCCACAGGGACAAAATAATAATAAAAAAAAAAATCAGGAGGTTGGGAAAAGTGAGGAGGAGAGAAACAGAAGGACGTTTGGTATTAATAGCAACAAGGACAAAAGCCAGTGGCAGAGAGACAACAAGAGAGACGGAGGAATGAGAGGACAGAAAGACGGGAGCCAAAGCCTTTATGAGACTCCGGCCAGTGACTAAAAATGGAGACATTACGGTGCCCTTGTTCCTTCTGTTACATAAGGTTACTGTTAACCTTTGCAGTTCACACTCATGTTAGCAGAGTCTGTTAACATTTGTTACAACTGCTCAGGGTGCAGTTTGTCGGAGCTGCTGATTGAGCTGCAGACGTGACACCGGGCTGCAGGAGGGAAGAGAGCCGCTTTTTACCTTAGGGGACAGTAAGAAGGATAGGTAACAACTCCAGTAACAACTGGCTTGTTGCTCCGGTTCGATTCAATCATACCAGTGGGACAAAACTAAAAGGCAGCCAGAAATCCAAACCAGGGAAAATAAAAATGTCTTCACGATTACAGCTGTTCTAAAACACAACTTGCTTTATGTTGTAAGAAGATTAAAAAAAAAAAAAATCTTGGATAAAAACCTCCAAACTGTTGAATTTACAATGTTTTGTAAAGGTATTTATAAACCATGAACATTATCACATTTTGTCATCTTAAAACCTCAACCTTGACTGCGTTTTGTTGGGATTTTAAGCAATGAATCAAAGCAGTACTTAAAGATGAAGTAGAAGGAAAAAGATTAAAAATTCTTTAGAAATTAAACTTTGAAAAATGTGACTTTTGTATGTATTCGTCCTCCAGGGTCAATAAATTGTCAAGTTAATTTAGTCATGGACTTTGGGACAAAACTCCAAAACTGAACAAAAAAATACTTTAACAACCTCTACCAGGTTTTATCTGAAGATTATCCTGTATTTAACTCTAAATACAGGATACTTGAAACAAAAATGTAAATGTTTCTAAAGTAAAATAAGTAATTATTTTAACTTAGCATTGTGAGTAAAAAATAATAGAGAAATGTGTGCTCTTTAATGAGGTGATGGCAGTTTTTTTGCATATTGTGAAATTATTATTTGGTTTAAATCACAGCATGAAGTTAAAATTCACAATTTAAGATTAATGAACTTATAAAACAATGTTTAGACAACTTGACTTTTGTAAAATAAACTTCATGAACTTTAATTTCTGAGTTAAAAGGAAAACAAATTTTGTTGACACTTTCCATTTCCAGATGAGAAACTGAGCAGTGCTCTGTGAGATGTTAGCTTAGCATTTTGTTGTAAAACCTAACCATGTTCTCCAAAACTTTCTTCCCGATCAGCACAAAGTAATGCTTGGTTTTCATGATGCTGCTTGTTCACCAACTAGCAAACTTCATAGAATGGCTGATTAATACTAAAATAAAAATGTACACTAATTAATTCTGTAGGGAATTGATAGAAAGCGTGAAAACAAAAAGCATGCCACACCTTTCAGATTTTTATTAGTAAATAATTTTGAAGGTCTTGCATGATCTTCCTTCTCTGTAGCATGTATTACTCTGTCTTGGGGAAAAACAGAGTATGAGGTTTTACAACACACTGTCTTCCTGCTGTGATCGTACCCGGTGTGATGGCCACTCCGTTGCCATTGACAACTGGGCTCTCCTCTTCCTCCTCCTCGGGCGGCTCCAGGCTGGCGCGCTGCTCCATGTTGCTGACCGACTGATTCCTCTTTCTCTTGCCCTGGGCGCTCGGCCGGGCTCCGGGAAGCAGGGCCTCACTCACATTCAGAGGAGGGGCTGCCGGGGACGGCTCCGCTGGAGGTTTCGGTGTCCCGTAGAAGTTATCTAAGGGCAGAGAGCTACTGGGTTACAGGTCTGAATGTAGGAGCACAGAACGGAGCAATGTCAGGTGATGTAATGTCGGCATGGAGGGCTTAGTGACAATATGATTGCCTTTCAAATCAGCTATATAGACAGAGTGGAGCACAGATAACTGGACTGACAAACTGCCTGTTAACTAATTTAACTAAACATTAGCATGAATCAATGGTGTGCATCTGCAGGCTCAGGTTGCAAGAAGAAGCAACCATTAGTGGTCATATCTGGCAGATACAGTCTGGCAACTATGACTCTCTTAAAAACAACAGCGTCTTTTATTACAATTATAAAAGAAAAAACAACAACAGAAAAGACACAAACAAAATCTAACCTCCAACATGAAAGTCAGAATTGTCGCTTTACTTTCTGGACAATCAAAGAATAAAATTTTATACATGGAGCAGCCTCTCCAGGTATTAATTTACTCCTGAGTGAAATTTACTCAACACCTGGCATTCTGCTGCAGTATAATCTTACAGAAAGGATACAAACTGTAAGCTTTTGGCAGCCACTGACTAACAGAGGCTTGTTGTTTTTGTTCCACACTCCAATCTTCCTTTCACAAATTTCCAAGAGATTACTCTCTTACTGTGAATTTTCAGGTTTCAGACTTCCTTCCCATCATGCTCTTGGTTTTATTTTACTGCTTTGCCAGTGGGATTGACAGGTGCAACCTTGAAGAGGAGATTGTCAGAAAGACAGAAACTAAATGACCGATGCACATTATTGGAAATCCTTATTATTTTTAATAAAAAACAGCCAATTTAGAAAAGCATTTTACTTTTAATATGCTTTTGAGTTTTGTTTTAGTGGATAGATTCACACTCGAGTGGCACAAACTGATATTTTCAAAAGCACCACTGGGTTAAACACAACTTTTGCGTCACTGCTGAGCTAAATTATCTGATTCAGTAGTTTGCAGCCTCTTAAAGCCCTAACCAGCTGTCTGCTCCTCTTAATTAATCTCACTTTTCCTCAGCTGTAACTGTTACTCTGGACAGAATTAGCAAAGCATGCCTGGAGAGCGATTATTACAGTGTTAGAAGGAGGGACAGCATGAAAATTGAAGTTGGGGTGCATGTTGCTAAATGTAATTGGCATCCATAACAGTGGGAAAAGCCTTCAAGAGGTTAAGGGAGAGTTCAGTTTTACCAAACGATGCAGACTTCAAAACACTCAAAATTATTCATACCTCTGGAACATTTAAATTTGACTGACATGTTTATTCCAACTAATAATAATATTAATTTTTTAACATCTTCTGCTGAGTCTAGACTTTAATCTAAAGTTTAGAGTGATTAGGAATTAGGGTTCCAATCTCAAAACTTGAAGTCAAACCCTCCTCAGTAATCATAGGTAGGTTTTGATTGCTCTGAATAATTTTCACTTATTAACAAAATGTAAACATAATGCAAATAACTGAATGATTTTCTATCACACACAAACTATTTAGTTAAATGAAAATAATGTTCAATTGATATTTCCAAAGGGTGTGAATATATTCAGGATGCACTGCATGTTTCCAAGAATATACAGCATTTTCCAGCATTGTGCATCAGGATTCAACATTCCTACTTTGGTCCAATGAAAGCTCCTCTAAAACCTCTAATAGCAGCAGGTCTCTGCACTTTGAGGAAGAGTAACAACCATCTTAAAGGTTTTTCACTTTCTGCGAAATGAAGGACTTCACATTTTTCAGAACAGGGATCGTAACTCTTCTCATATTGATGGACGAGTAAACAATTGCTTCTGTAACATGACTACTGATAGATTTTCTCGTTTAAGTTGTTTTAGGACACACCTGTAGGTTACAGAGCAACAAACTGTCAAGGCTCTTGCTACTGCTTTTATACAGTAGAGGTGGTTAAACTTGTCTGCCTGCTATTTTCCCTCTTGAGTTATGAGGATCAAGCAAGGATTTGTTTTCCTGTGACTGCATATTGTTTTATTCAATGTGAAATTATACATCTTCATCTTATTTATGCAAACAGTATGTGTTGATGCAATAAAAGGCTAAAAGGCAGCATTCAGTTCATGTGTGGGCTGTTATAATGGCTCTTGTTCTCCACTTGTTGATTTTGTTTTCAAAAGCCCCAGCACCCAATTTTCTAACTTAAATTCACAAGTGTGCCACAGAAAATTCTAACACCTTCTCTTACTTTTAAGTTCTTATTGTTATAAAGTATTCTGTTGTGAAATTTGTGTGTAGATCCTTGTAAAAGTCTCTCACATGTAGACAGCCACAGATTACTGACAGTGCTAAAGTCTCAACCCGTCAAAAGACCCAGGAGCGTTGAGACATCACAACAACTCTCAGCCCAGGAGAAAAAGACTTTATATTTTGTCTTCTGATCCACAAATCCAAGTCTCTCAGGGGGGTAGAACAAATGTGATTTTATTTTACTGCTGAATTCAAAACCTGCTTTATTCTTCAGTTTTTATCAGAAAGAAATGTTACTGCTCAAGGAGAACAATTTGAATCAGAACAAGTGATATTTCTTCCTTGTTAATACACAGAGCTGAAGAAAAAAAAATCAGGTTTTCAAATATTTGACCAATGAAAAAAAGTTTGATGAAAATGTTTTATGAGGGTTTTAATGGTTTATTTAAGTATTTTTCAAACCTTTTAAGCTTCTAACAACTTCCACCTTCAATGGTTCAAAATCGGAGATATTACGATATAATAACAAAAACCACCAAATATAATTGGCTGGCCAATTATATTTATTAAACAATTCATGCATAATTATGATTAAAAGGAATATGTCATCGTCACTCATTTTCACTCTAAGGTTTCAAATGAATATTTCTTTGATTTTACTTTGAAGTTATGTTTGAAAATGTCAGAAAGACAATGTCATGCTGACTTATGATGATTTTCATTTAAATGCACTGAGTCTCATTTAATATACACACAAAAAGAAATAGACAGAAAGCATTCTGGATATCCCACTGTAGTTTTCAGATTGTGTATGCAATGTTTATGTCATTTTGGACTTGCAATGCAGGAAAATATGTTATCATAAATAACAATCTATGGTTCTGACACTGAAAAAAGTACATTTTTAATACGTTTTCTTCATGCATATTGCAAATTTTGTGCACAAGTTCACCAAAAATAAGAGTAAAAAGGATTGTGGTATGTTAATGACGATTATCTGTGCTGCTTTTGTCTCTTTTTCTTTAAATAAACTTTACAAAGCATTAAGCTAAATAGGTTTAAAACTACAATGTTAACATCAAAATGCAAAAGTAGCATCATGCGTCTCCTATTGCTCCTATTGTTTGGAAAGAAAAGTTTCATTTCACAAGTCACACACAGGTAGATGACTGCAAGACTTGAAAAAATAAGCAATAAATTTGACCGGTCAGACAACAGGAAGTATGCTGAAAGATCTCAAAAAGCAAACAATCATAACGAGATCTAAAGCGCTTAAAGAGCAGATGACAAAAAGTCTGAAGAGAGTAACAAATCACTGATCCACAGTGAGAACCATTTTCCACAAATGAAAGCTTAACAAACAACCTATAGAAACATACAAAAATCATTCCAAAAGCTCTTCAATGACTCATCTATATACAGTATAGGAGTGTGCATGTGTGTGTAAAAGGGTTTTATTTTAACAATATTGTATATGTGAAGTTTGTCAAAATTTGTTTATTTATTTTTTGAATTTATTTATAAATATATAAATAAATATATTCATATAAAAAAAACAATTTCAAAACTTTTTTTGGCACATTTTGTTTAGAAGATTTGTAACATCCAGATGTGACAAAAAAAAGCTACATTAGAATAGATCTGCTAATAAACAAACATTTCCAATCACTGTTGAATGAATGTATACCATAGGATAAGCACAATCAAGAAGAGACAATGATATAAAGACATTCAGCCATTTTACTGCAGGTCAAAGTATTAACACAGTTGCTTGTGACAGAGTAGCTTGTGGATAAGAGCCAAAATGTCTTGCTTCATAATCCCTTTTTTGTAATTCTTCAAAGCAAAGGGTTGGTCACAAAGAGGAAATACAAGTTGTTTTTACTCATTAGCCTGAGTCAAGAGACACAGTCTGTAAACTTAAGGAGGAATCTAAATTGGTTTTTACCAGGATTGGTGCTTCGGTGGAAGATGAAGGAGGTTGGAGAGGCAGTTACTCGGTTTATTCTCACACTAGCTCAGTCTGACATTGCTGACGTTTTTGTACTTTGGACTTAGGATTTTACATCTCTATTAAGCCATGTCAAAAAGTTCAGGGATGCAGCACTTCAAAAAAATGAAGTCAAGAATCTATGGCCAAAGAAGAAGCAGAGACGATAGAACGAGGCATCAAAAAAATGACAAAAAGGGGATCAGCATTAATGCTCCAGAAGGATCATAGCAGAGGCTTCCATTTTGTCAGTAAGCACATTTACCTCAGCGTTCTCAAGGCAAATTCAGCGCGCCCTGTCGGAAATGTAAATGTAAGCGCACAGGCTCAGGTAAACAAAGACTGGAGGATGACAGAGAAAAAGCATCGAGAACCCACCTGTGAAAGCTCAAAGCCAACCAAAAGAGAGGCTTCAGAGAACATAAAGCAGACTGAGGCAAGTTTATTCCAGTTCCTCCTCAAGAGCCTCAGCAGGTTCAAAGGAAAGCACTCATCTCATATTGACTGAGACATCTACTGGCATCTTTTGACTCGTCTCAAATGGTTGCACGTATAGCACGTATAATTGTTATGTCACAAATTTTAAGACTTGACATCAGTGTCTGGTTTCTCTCATTTTTCAGACATGAAAAAGAATGTAAGAGGGATTTTTTTTAGTATTTCAGACACGCTTTGAAAAATAACTTTAAATTATATTCCATTTAATGTTTGAATTGGACATTATTGGTTCTTAAATTAAGAAACAGAATAGTGCTGTTATCTAAAATACTGGTTATTAGCTGAATTGCTAAGCTTCAAAATGATTGCAGCTTAGCAATTCAGCTTCCTAGTAAACATCTTCCTGTGAGCACATCTACCCAAATTTGAAATGACTTCTATAATCTTGCATATTTTGTGATTTTGTAAAACTGAGACAGCTAGCACCAGTTTGTTTGTGTTGTTCACTGGAGATTTTGGCTCTGGGGACAGATCCAAAATCTGTAATCGCTGAACATTTTAACGTTGAGGCAATTTTAATTCAAACAGATTTTGTAAACTTTGAAAGGCTTTGTGATGCAACTTAAAAAAAATACCAGCAAGGATCAAAGGTGAGGTTATCTCTGAGGAAAAGATGGCAGTTTGTGCAATTATTTCTCACAGCACTCATGGAATACTAGAGCGTAAAATGTCTTGATTTCGCAATAACACCTGGTCAAAATGCTTGATAAAAATAAAGATCAGACAGTGCAGATTGAAAGTTTCCATATCCTCATCCAAAGCCCCAATCTGATTGTTTTAATGGTGCGTTTGAAGCATTATTTACTTTTCTTGTATAGTCTGTTGTTGTTTTTCATGCACATATTTACATGCATGCGTATCCAGTATTTTTTTAAATTACCCTACTCAGTTGCACATTTCCTCTTACTCTACAGGTGTTTATCCTTGTTTTTGAATAATTTTCTACCTTTGTGTGAATCTGCATGCTCCCACCGACCTTTGACTAGCTGCCGCCACTCCAGAATCTCCCCACAGTGGGACAATAAAGGATGCCATAATATTCTGTTCTAAGCTTTAATGAGAATATTCTCTGATTTGCATAGAGAAAATATAATCCACCCATTTCAGCAGTCTGCAACCTATGGCTTTTTAGGACCTGAATTGTGGCTCTTAATACCTCCAGGCCTAATTGCAATAAAACTTAACAGTGCCTTCATAACAGAGTTAGGATCCTGTTGGGATACCCAACAGGACAATGGCTCAGGCATCCTTCCTATTAAAATAAATTATGGAGAAAGCAGGAAAACCAATCAATATGAGCTGTACTATTTCTGATAAAAGATAAGAGGGCTTTTCCTGGCAAAACTAGGTTTCTGCTTTTTCTTTTATGTCAGACCAGGCAGTATGACTCTTGACTGGGTTCCTTTTCTTCCTTAATAGAGGAAAATATACCATCGATTGTAGTTTTAAATCCAACAGAAAATTAAAGAATTAAATAATATAGAGCATCAAAGTACAAGCCTTTAGTTGATCTCTCTATAGACCATAAAATAGTGAGTGTTCTTTGATGCATTTAAAAAATGGGACCAAAATCAAATTGTTTTGTATTTTACTCTCCAGTAACCAACCAGAGCTGATCAAGGAGATATTCTGGCCTTTCACAGATTTATTGGTGCATCGCTGGAAGCCTGATGATGGCTAGAAACTTTCTGTGGCTTCTCTGGAAATGACTTTAAAAAAGTCAAACCTGTGCAACCAGTTCTTGTTTTTAAAACTCATCATCGGTTCTATAATCATTCCATTCTGGAAATATAATCAGACCAAACACACCAATAAAAGTCCAAAATTTCTATAAAATCATGATTTGATTTCACTCTCAAACTTTACAGACACGTCCTTGTTTTTATTTTCTTACCTTAAATCCTCTGCCCGCTCTTTCTCCCTTTTCCTAATTCAATCTGAATCCCAAAATGAGTTGCAGCACCGCCAGTGCAGCCATCCAGAAACGGACAGCCTCCATCAACAGGCACAACTAAGCTCTCTGTTGAGGGGAAACGTACTCTGTAGCCCCACAGAAAAAAATGATGGAAGAGGCAAACGACTGTGATGTGAACATGTGTAGAAGGGAAGGCACACATGACCACGCCGATGACTGTAACCTCTTCACATGCACATTTACACGCAACATTTATGTGAGCGTGCTCGGCCGTGCTCGCTGTTAAAATCTCTTCTGGGAAAATGAACCAGCTAATCTTCCATCTGTGGATGTTTCCCTGACAGTAGCAAAGAAGAGATGCACAGACTTGAGATGACATGCAACTGGCATTGCTTCAGCGAACATACACACACATGTTCTCAACAATGACTGAAAGCTATAAAACTGAAGCCTCAAGTGTGTTTACTGAAGCTGCGTACAAGTGCATCACCTGACACATCTGATTAATCAAGTAAAGATGCAGCAGCACAAGCGTTCGGAACGAGAGAAACGGCTCGACTGACACATGAGTTCCTCCAAATAAACACCTGTGCTCGTCTCCTCGGTGCTCACCTTCATAGGTTCCACTCTCTAACAGAGCTCCACTTTGCTCCAATTCCATAAAACGCTCCACACTCACGAAATTGTAGTCCACCCCTGGCACCTCCCCCTCCTTAGGCTGCCTGGTGGTACCTGCAGAGCGAGAGGAAGAGAAAAACAGAGTCAGAGGGGTCATTACAGCCAAATAGGACACTTGAGAAGAAAAGGCAGGAAGGCAGGGGAAAGAGCCAAGAGGAAAGGAAAAAATAAGAAGAAGGGGGCTGGACAGGAAAAGACGGCAGATTTGAGGCTACAAAGTGTACGGGAGGAAGTGGGAGGAGAAAGGAAATGGAAGTGAAGAGGCTGATTGAAGAGTCATCGCCTCGGATCGCCAAAGATCCATTCACAAGATTCTGACGGGGTGACAGTCAGAGACGAGTAGTGAGGAGCCGCAAACAGCAAAGCAGTCACTCAGTCCCTAAAAGCCAATCTGGTGCTGCTTTAGTAATATGACTAAATCAATATGGCAGTTTTACCAGGCATAAGTCAACCACCCC
The DNA here is from genome assembly GCA_903066815.1 of Brachyrhaphis roseni. Classification (NCBI taxonomy): domain Eukaryota; kingdom Metazoa; phylum Chordata; class Actinopteri; order Cyprinodontiformes; family Poeciliidae; genus Brachyrhaphis; species Brachyrhaphis roseni. The sequence continues at coordinate 39,791 of CAEFZY010049928.1, forward strand.
AATGCACTGCACACAATGCTGCACCAATTGGATTGTTGTCAAAGCAGCAGGGAATGCAGAGGCTCCACATTACCATGCTGCAATTAGAGTCTTCCTGTGTCAGTGCTCTGGAGATCTTCATCAGTGCAGCAGTGTTAGGTTTGTGTGTAACGGCAGCGATGGGAGTTTTGAGTTTAATGAGGTGGTGTGTTTGTGTCACTGCCAAGTGGACTTTCACTCAGGCCCAGTGAAGTCTGCTGGTGTTGAGCCCTGATCTCTATCGATCCTGCCAGAAAACAGTCGCTGGCCTGGCAAAGTAAAAGGAAGTCTAGGTTATTTTCACCATGCAGCAGGGGTGGGAGGTATGGAGTATGGTCCAAAACAGACCCATTGTTTGGTCCTGCAGCACTTCTGCTAACAAGATCAATCTAAGCACAACCTATACAGTAACCGATATAGGCATATTGCATATCTATGTAATGGGCAAAAGCTCTTCTAAATGATACAATTTTCTACCTCAACAACACACAGCTCAAACACTAAGCATTTAATTAAAAAAAAAAACATAATTAGGCGCTAATTAGATGCTAACGACTCACACCTGATAAACACGCAGCAACTACAGCGCAACAACATCCTGCCCACACAAACTACCAATCAGATTAAAACCCAGACTCTGTTGTTTCCAACAAAACCAGAATCACCTTTCTATGTGCAAAACTCACTGAACCAGCAGCCAAATAAATAAATAAAAAACCCAGCTAATCTCGTAGCTAATTTCACGAAGCTAAAAACATAAATTCAGTCCTACCTTTTTGTGCCACGGTCATAATCCATGTTAGATGTGTCAATCACCCAAATCAACCAATGGGCTGCAGAAAATCTGCCCTGTAGGTTTGGTTTTCTGACTCAATGCTTTTGTAACCAGAGCGCCCAGGACTGTGCTTTTTAGCAGTAATTCACTCTTATATTGTTTTTTTAAAAAATTACTGTTATTAATTGCAAATAATATTTATAGCAAGATATAGGTTGGGGGAAGAAATGAATTAATTAAAAAAAGAGAGAAATTTGTAATTGCACACATGGTGCCAAAATGTCCAAAAATGGCACATTTGGGATGTTCGCCTGGAATTTTATCAACCAATACCTTTCTAAAATGTCTATGCTTCATTTTTTTTTTTTTTTATGAAATTTGGTCCAGTAAGTGGTCAGAACCTGTATTGTGAATTGCTAGAGGTTCTGGGTTTCCACTGCATGCTTTTAAGGAAAATCCACATTACATAATGTATTTTATTAGAATTTATTATTTTTACTTTGTATTTTTTCACTGTGTGACATATGTATTTGTTCTTTCTCAGTAATACAAATGTTGATTTTTAGACCTCTGGAGTATTCTCTGGAATATTACTTTTATTTTGATACCTGAACCAGTCAAATACACCATGTAGTTCCTGAGATATATGGGATTCTTTTTGGGGATGTCTTTTTTGAGAACTGTCCAAAAAATATACAAGAAAGAGGCTCTGGTACCAAGAGTTTTATCATAATATTTTGTGGTACTGTTGTGATAACAATAAAAGTGACGATCAGAACTATTTACAGCTTCTTTTTAAGGTTTAAAAGAGGCTGCGACTGCATGTCGCAGCAATAACTTTAATAATTTTATTTAATCATAATCATGTTTTCAAATTTATTGATATTTATTGTTGCGTCCATTAAACTAACAGTGGAAAAAATAGTAAAGCTAACAGTCCCAACAATAAGCACAGTTTTTTAAACTATTGATTGCAAATTATCATGACAACAATGAATCTAAATTCTTACAATGGCAAGAAATTTATCACCATAAATGGTAAACTATACAATAAATACCCATTTCTACCATGTAGTGACACCTCAGGTAGTCATCAAAGGTTTATGTGTGCAGGAATGAGGTCAGGGGTGTAAACTGGCTTCCTCGTATGAAAGCAGAACTGTGACAAAGATTAGAGCAGCAGGTAACGGATGTGCTGCGGACACGCATATGGCGCTCACACATATGCACATTAACTCTCCCTAGAGTGTGATATCTTAATCATTAGATCGCTATTGATCGTCTGTCACCACTTCGCTCCTGTGGTGGGTCCACCCAACATTCCCAACAGTATTCTTGTCACTGCTGGGAGCGAGGATGCATTTATTCAGAGAAAAGAATCTAACGATCCCCTTCTTAAATCAGAAAATAAATATAATTTTATTAGCCACACAAAGCCTAATTAAACAAGACAAACAAACAACCTAACAACAAAAATAATAAAATCTTTAGAATTTAAATTAAAACTGAAGATAATCAGAGGAAATGTTGTTTTGTTGTAATTTTGAAGAGGTTTGTGTTTTCATTACTTTCCTGCTAATCTGTATTATTAGCAACATCTAAATGCTTCAGCCAGAAACTGTCACCTAATACTGATAATAAAATTTACATTTAATCAATAAACAATTATCACATTGCGTTCAGTTATCCATTTCTTCTAAATATAGATGTTTGTCTTTTCCTTTCTGTTTAGAGAACTTTGTCTAGACCCTAAATGCTGTAATAAAACCAAAACTTGACAGGATATAACTTATTTTCCATTATTCACTGTGTGAGAAGTATTGATTTATTTTTGTGGCAATCCTTAAGGCTGCATTGAACATTTTTTATATTGAATTGCATTATATCACGAGGTATAATAAATATCTTCCCCACCCCCACAAGTTGACTCATTTGTCCTCTGACTCAGTCAGTGCAAACGCTTAATATGAAATGTTTCACAAAGATAGAGCCCATCGAAAAGACTATTTTATCATAATTACACTGTATATTAAGCTGCGTCTATAACATTAATTTTATTTGAGTAGTTTTTCAGCCTGGTTTTGAAAACATAAACTTGCTGACCTGTTTTCACAATAATTATCTGTGTTAAGATATTCTGCAGGTATTTGCAATGAGTTCCACTCTGTGCGCTGAGCTCTAGGTCAAACTAATAAAACCAAAATCTCAAAAAGCAGCAGCCAAGCATGTGTGGCTCTGAATACTGCAGCAGCTCAGATCGGCTCAGCCAGGCGGGGCTGGTCGCCTTCCAGTGGGTACAGCTATTGATCTGTAAGATCAGAATGAAATTATTCTCCAACCCACACCGGAGTAGGCAGAGCCTGCAGGAATACTGATGACCTGCTGATGGCCTTCTCCCACAGCTTCCTTTGCTGGACACACCGGCTGAACACAGGCAAGGAGGGGAAAGCGTCTCGTTAGATGTGAGCCGGGATTATTGATCCACATCCAGAGTTTGATATAAGCAGATAGGCCGACTCTTCCTCTTTTCCCTTCCTTTCCTTTGGTTTAGCACATTACCTGGTTTTCTGCTTTGCTACTGGCTCTTAATAGTCTCCACTGCTTATGGTAAATACCGACAAAGTAAATCTTTTCATAAAACAGAAAAATCCATACTGTGTTTCTTCTGCTCTGGTTGCCACCTTTCTGTCTTTCTCTTGCCAATTTTCTTTCCGAGACGAAACAAGGAGGACAGAAATGGTCAAATTAAATCTATAACTCATAGGACACTGGTGGACAAAGGCAGGACATTTCTTCCAGTGACTTCACAGAAATGTCCAATGTTGCAGTTGTGTTCAAAATAGTAGATGTGAGTAGGCCTCACATAGTAGCTGTAAGGCCTACTCACATCTACTATTTATTGTTTATTGCAAGAATAAACAATAAATCAATTAATCAAATGATAAATTAAAAGAAACTCAGTAATTTTCACTGGCTTGATTTATCGTTTTTCTCTTTGAAATTTGTTTACACAGACTTTACAATTAATTTTATTTGTTGTTTCTGTTGTTTTCTTTATTTATTTTGGATATTTCAAATGTCTTACACTGTTCATTAGAATTTAAAGTTTATTGATCCTTGACAATGTGTTCTTGCATTACTATGCCATTATTACTATTATATTGCTTGAAAATGGTCTCAAAACAACAATATTATAGTTTAACACAATAGGTTCTGGGGAAATTTATCATCCAGCAAAATTTGTTATCATAACAGGCTTAGATGTGAGCTTAAAGTTGTAAAGTGCAGCTGCAGCTCAAAATTCTTATAAAAGTTTTATTTCTTTACATGCAAATGCATTCTAGGTTATTTTCTTTATAAATTCAAACATTTAAAGTAGAAACTAAAAGTCTGTGGGGACATTCAGTGAACCAGTTTCTGGTGCCTTGAATTGACCTCTGCAGTTCTCTGCACTTCCTGGTTTTCACTCAGAAACAGAATTAATTTTAATTTCAATCTGAGGATTGGGCTGGCCACAACAGTCTGGTTGAGTTGAACCAAGATGCTGCTTTCTTAGCGGTATGCCTGGGATTGTTGTCATGTTGAAGCCCTTGCTTTGGCGAGATGATCTCTTCATGTTTCTGGTGAGAGATAAATGAGCCATCACAGAAATATCCCCTAATACCTGCATCTATACGCTCCTCACGTAAATTCAGTTTTTAGCTTAAAAGTTGTGAAGATCTAAACATAATCTTGCCTTTATTAGGTCATAAAATGTTTTCTTTTTAGGGGCAAATGGACTGAACATATGTTGAACTTTTTTAGTAATAGAGAAAACTCTCAGTGCTTTTACATTTGTCATAATAAACAAATGGTCACAGATTCTTACAAGAATACACAGATTATCAGGTAAGTGTGTGTTTAATTTTTATTTTTTTTTTATAAGATTTATATATATATATATATATATATATATATATATATATATATA
>CAEFZY010049942.1:0-28701 GCA_903066815.1 Brachyrhaphis roseni
TATATATATATATATATATATATATATTATTTCCACTTTGGGAAGCTTTTTTAAGACCTTAGCTTTTGTCACCAAAAACTCAGTTGGCATGTAGGAGGTGTAAAGACAACAGAAAATCTCTCATTTGTGAAAAATACTTGTGTTGCTCATAACCTATACATCTTTATGTGGGCATCTTTTCACTTTTAATCCACATTTGCATGCTATTTGGATGGAAAGTAATGCCATCTTTTTGTCTTATAGTGATTAGTGGATATGTCTCATTATTAGAACTGTATCTTGGCGATGAAAACACACAGTATGTTAAAAACTTCTTCCAGTTCTTTGGCTGAAGAAGTGCTGATGACTCATGTGAATGAATGGTATTTTCCTAAACCATGCCTTCTTAGCAAAAAACTGCCAACTCAAAGACTCACTAATGATGTACTTTGATGTACTTTTACCCTAAAAAAATGCAATTATTATTATTATTATTACAAAATTCAGTCGTTTGCCATGTAAATTCTTATATCTGTGGTATCAGCATGTAGTTTTTGTAATTCCATAAGTTCAGATAGAAAGGTTTGGACTCACATCTACAATTTTTTGTTGATAAAACCATTTCTATGTACAACAATAAATTTCTCACTTGGATTTAGAATAATAAATTTTTTGACTGATAAATGCAGTATATATTTATTGTGTTTTTCATTTCACCTGTTCACCTGTGTTTCAGTTATCTCATATTATTTGTGTCTTCTTTTGTAAAGTTGTCACATCACATTTTAAGGCATTAAAAATCAGCAGAACTAAACAGACAACCCTGAAAGTGCAACAACATTTTTCTCCTTCATGTTCCTTCACTCTTCCCTCAGTTTGTTAAAAATCTCCCCTGCGCGTGTTTGTATGAACTGAGATCATCTCTAGATACACACCACCATACAGATGCAAGTGAAAAGTCTACCAGCATGCCCCACCTTTTTGACTATGCTGAGCAACACTTCTGTTGCACGAGCGCACGTGTGAAGACTCATCCAAGACAAGGACCCCAAAGAGTCTGCTCACATCTTCACCATTCATTCATTCATTCACTGTTATGTAACAGCGGACCCGCCACTTCGTACATCTGTACGTCTGCATGCTGTTTAGCAAACTTCTTCAGATCCATTCCTTCCATTTAGAGACATGCAGAAATGTGTACTCACACTTCCAGACATGCACGCACCCAATCAAGGAGACAGCCGTCCACCTACCCAGGGACAGTCTTCATCTGTGCCAGTGCTCCATCTTGCCTGCTTTCACATCCTCTGTCTCTCACACTCTGTGGAGCATGCAGACCAGCTCTGAGTCAATATACCCTTCCTTACGCTCTCGCTCTCTCTCTTTTCCTCCCTCCCCGTCTCTGTTCATCGTTTTCTCTCCTCCCTCTTTTCCTTCCCCTGTGGTTTTGACGTATCTGGTTGAAATCCTCATCAGTGGCTTTCAGGCTGTGCATACAGCTTGGCCACTCACTTTCTCAGCAGTAAAGACATTTGTAAGAGCACGAGATGGGGAGGGTGGGCTGGGTGGCAGTGGGGAGTTGAAAAGGCTGGGACATGTAAGTGGGTGGACGGGAAGGTGAGCAGGTGGGGTGAGGGGCTGTGGGTTTGTGTGGATGAAGTGTGTGTGAGGCAGGTGTACCCAAAAGAGATGAGGAAGAAAAACAACATTTTTGCAGACAAAAATCCAGAGCAACACCAACCTGAGACAAAAAACACAGAGACAGACAGACGTGTGCCAAACCAGGGGAGGAGAGTGGATAGGAGAACACGGAGCACACACAAAAGGAAATATTGCTCCAGGATAAAACGAAACATGAAAACACAAAGTGAAGGACAGAAAGGGGAAATTAAATTTGTCATGTTGACTGAGCTGGAAAAAAAAAAAAAGAAAAGAAAAAAATAAACTCTGCCAGCTATTAAATTACGCAGGCTGCTTTGTGTTGGCTGTTACTACGGCCAATATCAGATGAGTATATTTGTCTGTTTGTGTGCACTTGTGTCCAACTGTAGCAGCTTTCATCGTAGCAAGTGCCACCTGCCACACTGATGAAATGAATCAGAGATGTTGGAATTGGACGATTTAGAAAGTGTCAAAGAGGAAAAACACTGCAATTATTACAGCTTTTAGCTCATTCTGGCAGGGCTTTTAAGGTAAGGAATCAGGTTTAGTAAGTTTTCACTTTGGGGTACGAATCAAAGATTGGTAAATTGAGAAGCTTGCAGAAGATCCTGGTCATCTTAATAGGTGTATTTAATTTATTTATTGAAGTACTGGTGTAGAAATGTTGGAAATCCCTGCCCTAATCAACATTCTGGGATGATCCTGGCCCAAAAGTAGGTTTGTGGATTCACCAGAAAAATATTTAAGAAACACCAATCAGAGCTGTAATCAGAGGAGCAAATGAGTGTGTTACAGTTAATAACAGCGAACCCAGTCAATTATATTAATAGCTTTCCAGTAGAGATGGTGGTGTGGTGAGGCAGTTTGGGGGGGCTCCGTTGCTCCACTGCGTAAACACATACATTTACTTTGAGCTTCTCATTACCACTTCATAACCTCATCAATACTGTGTTAACAGACCATTACACAATTACATTCAGTTGCAAAACGAATGCGAGAGCTTAAATGGCTTGAAAAGAGATAGATGAACTCTCAGTCTACTAACCTCCAACCATCCATCTAGAAGAAGGTGCTTTAGACTTGAAGTACAGACATTGAGTGATTGGAAATCCAGGCAGAAGTAGTTGCACAGCACACCTTATTTCTGCTCAAATGAGTGAAATCAGAGTCAGATCAGGGGATCATTTCATATGTTTCATTTCATATGTGCTGAAGTTAGCTCAGCTAACACCAGCAGCTCTTAGACAGCTACAAATCAATGATTAAAAAAAGAAAATGTATGGAGGTGAACATACACCAGCCTGTGCCAGAACAGGTTTCACATAATGTTTTCTGTATTATTATTATTATTTTTTAAATTACAAGTTTCTTATGTACTGTCAAGGGGCTCATTAACTTTAGAAGAAAAATAAATCAAATATCCATGCTGATATCTAGACAGAAACATATTCAGCTTATTTATTCATAACCACAGACCAGGGTTTCCATTTTTAATTGTTTTGTGGACTAGAGATCACACACACAGAATAAAAAGTAATTTTTAAATGAGATCTAGTTACCATCTGTGCAAGACAGTTATGCTGCACATTTGTTGTGTAAACAAGAGAAAAAGAATTTCATTATTCAATTCATTTAGGCATCAATTCTCTTACCTGCTTGATTAAGTTTGTAGACGAGACATATTTGAAAAATCAAAAAAATCTGACATTTTTTAACTATTGAGATGATAAAGGTTATTATTTTGTCAAAACATTTTGAGGTTGCAGCAAAACCCCACAGAAAAATTCCTACATCTCAACATGATGCCACCTGTCAATTATTCCAGTGGGTTGGAACTGACCGATCGACGGTCGCAATTTGTCCCGAAGTACACACCCCTTACCTGGAGGAACTGGTCAGGGGTTTGTCATTGCTAAGGCGCTGCCGTCAAAGAGATTTTGAGAAAAACAATAGGAAGTCATAGTCCAACATTGTTAGGGGAACATGGAATCCCGACTGCAGGTTCCAAACCCAAACGGGGTTGGCCGTTAATGCAAGAGATGGACCAAGTTGGCCAATAATGCAAGAGATGGACCAAGACCTGCAGCCTATTGTGTTTGTATGAAGATAACTGGTTGTAAGCGTCTCATTTTGTGTCGTAAGGACACTGTATCATAGTCAAATCATAGCTCAATAAGTGAACTTGTCTTTATGTGTGTAAATTCCATAGGTAGCTCTATGGCAGCATACACATGTGCTTCAGTAACTGCAGTATTTGCATTTAAGTACATTTTTATGCTAATGTTTATTTTTAAGCATCTTCCTGAAGACAGCTTTTCACAAGCTGTATTATTTAAGTCATTACTCGCCCATTTTTGCACGTATAAAATGCTTCCGATAGCTTTCACACTCAAGTCCAACTAGACTTTGTGCCCCTCATTCTTCCTCTGGCTGCGAAAGACTTTGGCTAATTTTTCTGTTGTTTCCCGCAAATAACCTTACAGACCTGATGTAGGCCTCGTAGGAGAATTTTTTTTTTACCTGTTGTCTTTGCCTTAGTGTTGACTGATATGGCAAAAATTACTCAAAAATTGTATGGGTAAGGCATTGGGTTTGCTACCTCTGCCCTGTTTATTTGTCGGAGATTTGAGCAAACCTTTTGCGTCATGTCCTGTTGACAGGGCAACAAACTGTACCTGTCAAAAAGTTTTATACATGATTCATGCTTTTCATGTTGGAAACATGGAAGAAACATGTCCTCCTTCTATAAACCTCTGACAGTTAGATAACCTTCCAAACTTCTTCATTTTCCATGATTTATATATATATTTTATAGTTAGCACCTTATAAAAAGTGTTGACTTGTGGCAATTGGGCATAGTATGTCTTGTTTTACGACAATCTCTTAAGGGTGGGATTTTCAAATAAATTTACATTTTTGTACTTATTTTGCTGCAAATCGACATAGTTTGATTCTGACATTGCCATATTCTGTTTTATTTTTAAAGGCCTAATCTCAGCAATCTTTTTCTCCATGTAATAAAAATAAATGAGCAAGATCAATACAAAACAGCAACTTTAGATACAGTAAATGACATTTTTAATCACATTTAGATTTTGCATCTACATAAAACAAACAAACAAAAAAAATTCTGCGTGCATTTTTGTTCTGTTTTAAATAAATCAATTCACTGAGCTGCTCATTTTTGTGGGAACATTAAAGAATAACTTGAACATATCCAAACCGGTCAGTATTCGTCACATCTCCTGATGCTGAAGCTGCACCAATTTGTTTCCAGCGTTGACTCTGGTTGTAGCTCAGTGATGCCCCACAAATTTATGGTAAGCAGACAAGCCTGCTGCAAGCATCCCTGAAAACCATCCTGTAGGAGGAGAGCAAGAGATGCTTCAGTAGGAAAATCTGTGCTGTGCTCTGAGATGATCTTATTCAGTACATCTGTTTACAGTTGCTTAACTCAGTGTTATCATTATAAAGAATAATAATTCTCAGCTCATTCCTGTTAAACTGCAGTCCTAAAAGACAAATTTTAGGAGCAGATTCCGCGGTTGCTCCATGTGACTCAGAAAATGGTCAACTAAATCAAGACGTTTCCAACCATGAAGATACCACAGAAAATCAGTTTGTTTGGCCACTCATTCAGCTGTTCGGTCAGCTCACTTTTTGTGACTCGTCATGTGTCCAGACAACAGCATTAAAATCCTTTTAATCACTCCAAGTCGATCTTCAAAAAAATATTTCGAATAGCCTGTCTGTAGTGCTCATTTACTTTTTTTTTTTGGACAAAACTCTGTATGTTGCTGTGTTTCCAGTTGGCCTGTCTTTTTCCTGCTAGTTTTTTGCTCCTTCTGTTTTTTAGTCACATTTGTTTCCTTTTTAACCTGTTTAACTGGCATCAAAATCTTACTCTCAACAGCAAACTGCTAGCTGTAAGATAAGACTGCTAAAAATTGCAGACAACTTGCCTTTTGCAAGTAAAATAGTTCAGATAAAATGATCTAAACTGATATCTTAATACCTGAGCTTGATTATGAAATCTACCCATTCAGTCTACTAAATCCCTCCAGCATTCAAAAATAGTGAAGTTAAAAAGTAATCACCAAACTTTTCTATCCCAGAGTGCTCTGCGCCAGCACTCGACGCTGTGTGAATGAGTGGGAGCGTTGTCGTATCCACAGATCCACAATGGAGCTGGTGCAGGTAATACTTCTCATTCAACAAGCTCTGGCTGAGTCACATTGTTCTCTGTCCTCAGTGTCATGGATTTATCTGGGTTGCTGTGTCCAGGCCTGTTTTCAGGAAGAAACCTAATCAACTGGGTTTGAAGAATGAAGTCTGGACATTGGCACTGCGGCATCGATCTTTCTCTGGAGCAAACATTAAGAAGCCTCTCAAATGGATGTCTTAACAGTGGGAGATTGTCTTTAAGCTGCCAAAAGTGAACAGTAAATGTAATCGTCAGAAAAAGAAATGGCATTCAGCTAAAATTCCGGTATGTAAAGTACATATTTTTAATTCATCCCTCAGCCTTAATGCCATTGTAATTCGAGACGCCACATAATTTATGGGCGTAACATAAATAATAAACATCCACAGACAGCGAGGAAGAGAGGTGTGAGAAGGATGGCGAGCCTGTGAGGAATGTGTGGAGGAGTATTCATCCAGTCCCTGCATGGCAAGATAATCTCCTCCCATTACTGGAGCACAAAGCATTGCAGGTTTTCCATTAAGTGTACAGCTTCTGCCTCTCAGCCAGCTATTAACTTGGAGATTAGGTAAACCTCTATTTACATAACGTAGAACCGGCTTATGCTCAATTATTTTGACACGTAGGACCGACCAGGACAAAGAAATTGTACATATCTGCGAAAAAGATCAAAGGAGCTGCTCACAGTTTCCCACAACTGCCCTTGGAAATGAATGCCGACATTTCTTTGGTTCTTGAGTTATTCATCAGCTCCTTTTATAGATTGCAGTGCTGTGTGAGTTGGTGCAGCAACCTCTATCTGAGAGCAGAATTAAAATCCATTTTTGATAAGAATTCATGCCTCTATGAGTCCTACGCCGACCAAAAAGTTAACTTGGCTGGGTTTCTACGCATAATATTTGGTCGATTCATGATTCAGAAGTCAGAAGGATTTACACTTCAGCATGTGAGCTGCAATACTCCCTGTTCCTGCCATTACTCTCAACAACCACAAAAAGAATCTCATCACTCAGCAGTCAGAGAAATGTTGTCCACATGGGGTAAATAAGCACGACTTCATGACTGCATGTAACTTTGCATTGGTTCTGCTTCACCATCGACAGCATCCATCGTGGGTGGAGAGTCATTAAAAACAAACTCTCACTCAAACAAGTTGAACTCCTCACACTTAAAATGCAACTTGATTTTTTAAGTCTGCCAGTTCACCTTCACTTCTTTGCCTTTACTCATGCTGCTAACAAGTTATAAAAAAAAAATTCACATTCATTTTAAGAAAGTAAAATGCAAGTCAGCTGATCATCTATCTGCCAGGCTCTTCTTATAAATTCTCTTAGTGGTCGAGTCTATCTGTTGAATAAAATGGTGGTTCAACAAGGAGTCCAAAAAATGATTTTTCTCATTCCTGCCACATCTTCAACAATGTTGGTTGGCTGAATTCATAAATTTAAACCTTACCACAAAGAATCTATGCTTTTAGATCTCCTGTATCTGACTTATTATTATTTACTTTTTTATATTCCGTAATTAGATTTTACTTATATGTAAGCCAGCCTTTGTTCAAATTTCTACCTCAACATCATTGACCCAATGTACAATTGACTTTTATTTCTTCTGTTTGTGTTTTCAAAAGAGTGGATTCTGTGGAAACTCTCATTTAATTTGTTGGAAATGTTTCTGGGAAAAAAAAAACAAATACCACTCCTATGTAGCCTTTACATATTAACATAATGTGGAGCTTGCAGCATCATAACTAGTTACAGTTGTATTATAAAAACTAAAATATACCATGATGTTGTTTCTGTGTTTTTAAGGCAAAAAGTGAACAAACTCCAGTTTCTTGTTGTTACTTTTTAGACATAACAGAACAAAACTTGGATGTCAGCATGGTGTCAAAAATGTTGTCGTAGTGCTGTTCTTTCCCACACAATAAGTACAAAAGATGGCGAGTGCAATGGCACTGCTAAAAAAGAATCAACCCATGAAAAGCACAGCGTTCTGTTTTGCCATACTTTTCTCTGCCTTTTCGTTGCCATCTGTAATCCCATGGCTCCTGTGTGTTGATGGAGTGCAGGGGTGCGAGGCAGGAAGTCGAAACTGACTCATGGCTTGTGTTTGTCCATTTTGCAGTTGGAAGCAGTCGTGGCACATGTATCAGGCACTAAACATTGCAGGTGTTTGATCTGCTGGCCATAAAAGTAAAAAAGTTTTCCAGCTTTTCTGGAGCCGGGTTGTTTCGTCTAGCTTACCAACGGTGGGCGTGAAAGGACTTTATGCCTCATTTCACTTTTTGTCACATTACAAACACAAAATTTGATGTATTTTACTTGTATTTTATGTGATATTTAAAACATGTTTTACAAATGCAGTTCTCCACAGTGCACACCGTACTTTAAAGAAACGTTTTGCTAAGTTTGCAACTGAAGGTCATTTAGAGTAGGTCAGATTATTTATGAGATTTAATTCTGGACTTTAATTAGGTCATTCGCACATAAATGCACTTTGATCTAAGCCATTCTATCTTAGCTCTGTATCTTTAGGGTCATTCTCCTGCTTAAAGGTGAAACTCAACCCCAGTCTCAAGTCTTTTAAAGGCTCTATTTTGTTTTCTTCCAGGTCTGGCCGGTGCTCAGCTCCGTCCATCTTCCCATCAACCAGAATCCTGGTCCCTGCTTGGAGATACACCCTCCCCACAGCATGATGCTGGCACTACCATAGTTCCACATTGGGTAAGATGTATTTAAATGAAGTGCAGTGTTGCAACGCGTGTTTTCTAACACTCGTCGCATTTTGCATACAGGCCAAAAACTTTACGTTTTGATCTGATCTGATCAGAAGTATCTTGTTCCACTTGTTTGATGTGAGCCTTGTGGTTTGCCCAAAGCTGCAAACAGCCTTGTTGGCCTGTCACATAAAATCCTATCGAAATAAATTAACGTTTCTGACAAAGTTGGAAAAACTTCAATGAGTATTAATACTGTTGTAAAACACAATAAGACTGAGCTAAAGTTCATTGTGAGTTTTTATTTTATTAATGATGAATATAAGACAGACGGTGCTTTTTCTTCTCTAATAGGGCTTCCAGATTTTGAATAGACTAAGTAGCATGTGTGCCTTTTGTTCCACAGCAGCTGCTGCTGCAGATGGCAAGGATGTAAACGTGTGCTTATTTTCTTTGACTATCTGATCAATTGTTCGCGCGGCCTTTAAATTCTCCTCATGAGTTGATAAGAGGAGGCAGTCATCGCATCCGAAGTCAACGTCAGTCACAGGAAACCGGATGAAAGTGAGAGGCAGTGAGAGTGCATTTTTTTGAACAGGTGGCTTGTTGATGTTTCCCCGGAGTGGCAGTTGGTGTCACAGGTGCAGCTTGAACTCCACATCAGTCTACTTGGAAAGGGGCGTGGGGGTTGGGGGGAGTGATCACTGGTTCATGTTGGCAGGGAGCGCTGTTCTGTCAAGTGCATTATTCTTTTCGCTGTGAGATACGTCCCCCATCTTTGGTCCTGAGAGGCTCCTGTTCTCAGAAAGTAGAAAAAAAAAAAAAAAAAAAAAAAAGCTGCACCCTTTGTCTCTCTGTGATTTGCTCTGGACTCTCCCTTTTCAAAGCTGCAGTCACCTACCTAGAGCATTTTACAGCTTCACCTTTCTCATATCATCAGTGGTCTTTTGTTAATATTTCACACCTGTGCAGTGCCTTGCGAAAGGCCAAATCACCCCTCTTGAGTCTTTTCATTTTTTATTAAATTTCGGACTATTCTTCTCTGGGAACGGCTCACGATGCAACTTGTGCATTTTTAAAGCAACAGTAGCAACAATAATCCAGAAACTCCTGTTATATACAAACTGACAAACAGTGAAGCATTAGCACTATACAACAAAGAGTAAAAATATTTTCTTGTATCGTTAAAGATTGTATGTTATACAGAGTAGACTTCTAGAAATGATTACTGTGATTCATACTACACCTCTATTGAACAACCTGGTGTACTCATTATAGAAAATCAGCATTTTAACCAAAGAACAATGATCACTAGATAAACAACAGCTCATTTTATTCCACAATCAGTTACTGTTTTTTTTTTTAGCTAATTTTCTCAATTGCATTGTAAATCTGCAATAGTATAAAACAGCTGAAAATATTGTAGTTTTACTATGGACTAACTGCTTACTTTGAACTGTTGTAAATCCAGTAATGTTATGGTTAAAAAACAACACTTCAGCCTCTGCCAGACTGAATGAAAATTCTCTGTCACCATCACCTTTTAAGTCTGCCACACATTCTCTATTGGATCTAGGTTCAACCTTTGACTGTGCCAGTCAAACATATGAACATGCTTTAATCTAAGCCTGTAAGCATTGCCCTGCTGAAAGGTGAACCTCTGCTCCAGCCTCTAGCAGGTTCTCTTTTAAGAATATTCTTTGTTTATCTTCATCCTTCTTCCCATCAGCTCTCATCAGCTTTTCTGTGTCTGCTAAAATAAAAAGCATGCTCTCATCATGATGCAGCCTCAACCATCAGGGTGGTGCTGCAGTATTAGTTTTCCACCACTTTTTTATGTAACCTGCTAAATTGTTTTGATGTGCCATATGAATAAATAATTTTGATTAAAGTTTGTTGCAGTGTAACACACTGTAAAAACTGAAGGGGTATAAGGAACATTATCTGACTACTCTACTTGCCCTGAAGTCCAACAAGCAGACTGACATGCAAAAAAGGTGTGTCTTTTTTTTTTTTGTGAAACGTGGGATCTTAAGGAAGTTGTCATTTTTCTAACGTTGTGTGACAGGCCCAGGCAGCGCAGGGAATAAAGGAATGACCCCTGTCAAATGCAATGATACACTGACACAGTGACATTTCCTCAGGTTAAATGTGTTATTTTATTTTTGGTTTATTCTATATTTTCCCGCTTGCTCTTTTTAGTGCCAATGTGCGCCAGGGTCCCTGTGGTGGTTTATCTTTTCCTTTAGTGTGATATCTTGATCTCAATTCAATGTTACAGCGCGGGGCTGTGCTAGACACACAGCTCAGGAGGCTGCAGGTTACCTCATTTCTTGCTTTGTCTCTCGTGAGATTGAATTACTCTCCTGCTGATGCTGATCTCAGACCAGCCAGCTATTTCAACTCTGAAGTACAGCCTCGGCAACACAGAATTTTTCTTTGCTACTGACCCAGGTGATGTGAACGTCATCTGGAGCATGCTTATTTCTTTGCTTTTTTTCTCTCTCTCTCCTTTTGGCAAACAGCTTTGATTTATCCTGCAATTGACAAGTTAGTGATTAATTGTGCATTTACTTTTTTGCCTTTCCACTCCTTTAAGCAAAACTACAACAAAAGAACAACAAAAAAAAAATCTATTCCTACCTGGGTTTGCCCCATCAGCAGAGTCCCATAAATAAAATAGGTGGGCTGAGGGAGGTGGTGGAGAGAAGTATGACCCAGAGGCAGGACTGAATACAGAGCGAAGGGGGAGCAATGAGCCAACTGCTCCAGATCAGGAGTGTGAAGGTGAATTTAGAGTAAAAAAATTGAGATGACAAGAAAGAAAAGAGTAATAAACAGACGAACAGAGAATATGATCTACAGGAGTATAGCAGTAAGATTGATTGGAAAAGAAATAGGAAGAAGCATAATCTGAAAAATGTAGCTAAGGAAAGAACACGACTGATGAACATCGGCACAGTTTCTGCAGCAAAGCGAAGAACAATCCTCTTCAGATCTCATTCCAGGACATCATAAGCATGTCCAAAGAAGAAAGAAAACATTGTACAACATCAAATCAGAGAACCATTAAAGTGGTGGACATGTAGAGAAACCAGTGATTGTTGCGAGGTGTGAAGCCAATGCCCCTCGGCAGGACTTCCTGCTGTGCTTAATGAGGCAGCATTGCAGGCAATTAGTTACCTATGTGACATCATCAGTCACCAAGAAGTTAACAAATCATTAACCACAAGAAGCCTCTAACAGCCTTTGTTCCTCAGGCCATTTGGTTTTGCTCACATACACACAGCAATGTTTTGTTTTGTTTTTCTTGTGAATTATGACTTCTTCTCTCACTGGAGGAAAAAAAAAAAAACACTGAGACCTGAAATATTAGTAGAGCTGATCAGAAATTAGAATGGAAATGCATATCTTAGGAGTTGTTTTTCCAACTAAATTGACTTGAAGCGTGACTTGTGGCTATGCTGAGATTATAATTGCATAATCAAAATTGCCTAGCCTTGAGGTGCGGGCATGACGCTATTTACTTAAATGCAGCAATGTTCAATTAGGATTAGTATTGGACTGTATTCACTTTTATTACCTATGAGCTTTCCCTAAGATAAGTCTGGGGTTTAATGTAATTCTAGCTGCCTAGACATGTTTAATGCATGCCAATGCATTATAATTCCATATTATAGATACTTCTTCATACACAGATGTCAACACTTCATAAGTCTGACCAATACTGCTGAAACATAGCCTAGTAGGGATGGACTCTGGTGAAGTTTTAAATTTTATCCAGTCCCTACCGTTTGGCCATGCTGTATGTAAACATGCGCCAGTTCGACATTATGATGCTTACCAACATTATGATGCGTGCACTGTAAGTAGCCCTGTGGTAGTGGTGTCATGACATCTTGCAAGCAATAAAATGTCTTTTACATTCCTTTTGTTTCAAGTGTAACAGCTCAGTGTTTGAGCTATTATTATATATTATAAATACATATATACACCAGTCAAACAGAGACCTAACGGCCTGTCTCAACAGGCCTGGTTCCCCATTCTCCTAAAGTACCCCCTACAGGACTCCTGGAGGAGCTTTCTCCAAGTCTATAAACCACGTAAGGTGTTTGCGGAAACGCCCATGCATTCTCCAGGATCCTGCTGAGAGTGTAGAGACTGCCCAGTGTTTCATGGCAAGGACGAAAACCACACTGTTTCCTCTGAATCCGAGGCTTAATTATCCGGCGTGCCCTTCTCTCCAGTCTCCAATCTCTCTCTGTCAAACCCCGCTGTAACAAAGCTGAACTGTTTCTTAAAAGCAATTATTTTATTGTTGACTCATGAGTTATCTGAAAAAAAAAAAAATCTACTGTAAATGCAAAATTCGAAAATGAATCAGCATGCACAGTATATAAAATACATTGGGGTTGTCAGTGAGCTTATCTAGAAGTGGCTCCCAAATTAAACACCATCCAGGGTCTCATATAACCTTGGGCCAACCACATAATTAACACATGGCAGCTGGTTCCTTTAAATTGCATCACTGCCTACAGCCAATCCATCCACTAACCACTAAAGAAATGTGCTATGCCCAAAACCATCTTAAAAGATGATGTGGATAATTAGGTCTGGACGTTTTGCTGCACTTCACAACAGGTGATGGGAATTGCCGGAGACATGAGTTGGAAACTTTATTCCTCCCTCGTGTCTTGAAGACCACAGAAAACACCACATTTCTTTTTTTCAACTTATTGAAAATGACAAATGAGCCTCCCCAATGAACGTTTTGAATTGTTATCAGCAGCACATATGTATTAGTACATATCAGCAATGCACAGAGTGGAAAGCAACATGCAGGTTATCAAACAACAACTCTTATCAGTACACACACACTCACTCTGCAGAATCTACTGCTGCATTCACAGATGACTGCACCTGCTGATCTATCTGACTCCATGCTACTGAGCTGGATGGTTCATATCTGTAAGAAGTCTGGAGCAAATGGTGGAGGCATTTGTGATCACACATGCCCACTCACCCGGGACGTGTCTGCCTTGAAGGAGGGAGAATAGCTCTAAGGGATCTTTGGCAATAACACCTATCAAGCAATAGTCAGATTCAGTTGGTTTTAGCCGTAAAACCGTGAGACAGAGCAATCAGAAAGGGATTTAAAACACTAAGGAAAAAATCACACAATCTTAATTTATACCTTGATTCAAAATACTGCTACAGCCTGATGAAGATTGATATAAACTTCAAACAATTTAAGGTACACCTGTTCCATTGCTTGTTAGCAAAAATAGTAAATTTATTGCTGACTTGGCAACATCCAGTAATGAGGTCAGAGTTGAATGGTCAGACTTGTTTGCAATAATGGAAATGCAACAGTAATTAAAATAACCACTTGCTATAATCAAGGCATGAGAAATACCATCACTGAAAGCACAACATGTGGAGCAGATAAGCTACAGCAGCACAAGGATATACTGTGTGTGCCACTCCAGTCATCTAATCTCTGGCTCATATGGTAAGAATTTTATACAGATTTTTGACCTAATCTTCCCCTTCTGACAATCTTAAAGATGACTGGATTATGATAATGGCTCTAAAGATAATATGAGGAGATATTCCTGCTGGGTGTAGTGTGCCAAGAGGGATCTCGTCTGCTCAGAAGGACGTCACTCCGACTTCAAATTGGGGATATTCAGCATGTTGAATTGACACGGCCAGTGTGGGGAGTTTTCCCCCCAACGACAAACTAGAATGCAGCCTGTTGAATGTGACATGTAGCCAAACAGAAAGCAAGGGGATGGAATCACAGAGGGGAATCCAAGATACATAAAATAACAGTCCACCTCCTTATCATTATGTAGCAAGTAGAGCCCCAGTTTGTGATATCTGCACTTCTTTGTCCAATGCCTATTCTTTTTGTTTTGTTTTGTTTTTCTCTGTTAAAAATACTCCAGAAACTATCACCATTGCTTCTTCCTCATCGGCCATATTTATTTATTTTGAACTCAACTTTCATCTCAAGGAGTTTTGCAAGATTTCTTGTCTGGTATCTGAAAGTTTGTGAGTGAAGTCTGTTCACATGTTGTGTGTTGTCTTTGGTGTGTGGTTGCACACCACTGAGTCGAGGACCAAACTTCTTGTATCTATGATATTTTTTGTTGTCATCATATGTGGGACTCTCTGGTTATGAAAATCAACCAACAATTTTAAAATCTTGCCATGTCAAGCAAGGATTAGAACAGGAGCCTGAGGATAGTCGGCTAAATCTATCCTAACAAACTTTAAATTTTATAAAGTTTGTGCTCCTTCGTTTTCATTAAACTGTTTCTTAATGTTTTCTAACATCTGGGTTTTATTCAGTGCTGTCAGAGTAAAGAGGGTGGAATAAATATCCACAACACACTTTTCAGTGTTTTACGTGTTTAAAACATAAAAACCGTTTTTCTTTCATGTGACACACGACTGACCAGTCATGTAAAGTTGCTATGAAATACATTGGAGTTTGTAATGAAATGCTCTAGCAGCATAAATACTTTTGCAAAGCACTGTAAAAATCCGCCAGTCAGCCTTACTTGTGGCTGAATTAAAATAGCTTGACAAAAAAAAACAACTTTGAGTGCTGAATCAATTATAGAGCAGAATTCAACCAAACAGCTTCTTCAGTGAATGAGTGCACTGCGCTGAACTAGCTTCAAAAAGTGTCAGAGGCTGCATTTTTATTTCCCTTTCTTCTTAAACAGATATGGCCTGTTCCTTGTTTCTGGACCTTCAGGATGGAAGCTGTGCGAATAATTCAAAGGCCAACTCTCCATTGGGAGCTGACTGATGTATGAAATACACATTATTGCACTGTCTTGTTTCTTTTCTGCAAAGGTAAGGGTTGGGATAAGTTCCCCCCCCCTTCATAGAAAAAAAATAATAATCAAAGCGCTAAAGAAGGGCTTTGGTCAGAAAGACTAAGCATATTTGAGCGTGGCGAAAGCCTGATTGCACGGGGGAATCGGTTCTTTCACCGTCTGTTTCCCACTGCAGCGCTGCCTCAGTGAGCAAAGAAAAGAGAGAAAGCAGCACAACTGGGAGGAAAGCTGGGCAGTTAAGCTGCTTCACCTGCAGTTTTTGTTTTGTGTACAGCACTGTAGAGTCTTTGCTCTGGTTACAACACAGGTAGTTATCAGAAGCAAAAAAAGATTACTTCGCAGAATTCTTCTCCTCTTAAAGAACGATTTACATAAAAAGTGCTGGACTTATCTCGCCTTCTTTATTTCCCACCTTACTTTAGAGCAAGGTGACATTTACATTTGAATCATATGCCATGCAGAGGGTTCATCCAGTGAAATGAAACAAAGTTCAGGCAGTAACTTCTCCAGGGCAAAAGCTGAATGTCAAGGAGAGGAGTAATTGTTTATCCCGCCGATTTTTCCTCTGTTCTGCAAGGATGAAGGTTCTTTCATTTATGTTAGATTTGTTACTTCCAAAATTGACAGTCATATTATTCCTCAGGACCTGAAACTGAAGATCAGACCAAGTTGATGTTCCCTTTCAGTAAGCATCAACATAATCAAACAACCAACTTGGTTGATGAAGCAAAAATCCACTTCTGGCTAGAAATTGCCATTTACTCATCATGAAAATGGTTCATTGAACTTTTATTTATTTGCTTAAACATTTGTTTAATCAGGATGAATGATCACATTGCTTGATTAACAGCTATTTTAGTGTTAAAATTCAGATGTAGATTGCATTATAATTTTCTAATTACATTGCATGACATTTTGGTGTGAAAATGTTTCTTGTTTGAGACACAGAGCCCATCTCACTCTTCAATGGTAACATCATCCCAAGGTGTTTATACTTATTTATCATTGTTTCAACAGAAGTTTATTGTACAATTTCAGACCAGAAACTTACAGATTATGAAACAATCATCTGGGCTCTTCCAATTAGTTATAGTAATCTTAGTATGTGTATATTCTCTTTCTTTTATTATTCTGGAGTTTAGTTTTTAGAAATAATTTTGGTAATCCTTATTGACCTAAATCAGGAGAGATTCAGTCTGACTTAATGGGTCTTCTGGTACCGAGTGCGCAAATAACTGGTTCCATAAGTAAAAACTTAAAAGCTAAAAATGTGTTCATACTCATGATGAGTGTATTTAAACGTCTGACTGGGACTATGCTACTGGCTGCCAAGCGAAGACTGATTCCCAGATTATGCTTCAGTCTGTGGAGCGTTTTTCTCTTTTTAGATGTTAGCTAATTAATCTTGTGAATGTTGAAATTTCCCCCTCTGCTTTCACTTCACTTATTTAAATAGGACTTTTTCACACATGTATTATCAGCTTGTTCAAAAACTTAGCATCCAGTGAGCAGCTGCCACACTAGTCATGTGGACATCACCAAGGGCATTTTTCCTCGTTCTTAATATAATCCTAATAAATTCTATATTTTACCTTATAAACGGAAATGATTATAGGTGGTGTTTTATTGCATAACACCACCTGCAATGCAGACTGGTACAATTTTCACATTATGTTTGGTGGTGATTTTTTTATTTTTTTTTTTATGGTGACGGTGATAAAAATCAAAGTCCTAACTCGCGAATTGAGAACTGTGGTCATTCTAAGCAAACCGGCAAAAAATGAAACCGGTCCTGCGTCCAAAAATGTCTTGTCCCCTGTTAGATCACATTGCCGCCCCTTTTGTTCATGAGCAGCCACGTACATCTTTAATCCTGACATATTTAGCTGGATAATCACCTCTCATCATATAATCCCCAGGTTAGGTAATAGGCACTTCATACTCATATGTTCCACCTGCACCCGTCACCCAAGAAGCACAAAACAAGAAGAGCTGTCCGAGTAAGTAAGCATTGTCATCATTATAATGTTTGCCTTATTTTATTATGGTTGGAAACTGAGCAGCCTTTTATCAAACTACTTATCTGCTCAGATGATTTATAGTGAGGTGCTAACCTGTTTTACTCCGCTCTCTTTAATAATTCAGCTTGCGTCCGCGTTGACTCATTTGTCGGCTGCGAGCTGTCTGCTCTGCACAGGCCACGTCTGAAGCAGCAGCCCCCTCAGTTTCTAATGAGACTCACAGCCATTTCCTCTTGGGTACATATTATTTGATTATCTGGACTATATTTTGCCGTACGAACAGATGGCCAGACCTCCGCTTGCATTTGTTATTCTTCAATATTTGTGCTCCATGCTTGTTGCTTGCTGTGCACTTGTAGCAAGAGTCTTGGATCAGGCTGGCCTCCAGCGTCTATCAGAGGGAGGCATTGTAATTAGGCCAGAATAATGCAAAAATTATAATTGTGTCGTTAAAACTGAGAAAAGGTCTCACCTTGTGTTCTCCACTTGAAATTACTCCAGAGGTGACAGTCTCATTTTGGAGCACTGACATGAAATCAGTGCTGGAGGAAAGGCGGTGGGAGTGATGTCAAAGGGAGGATATGCTACAGAGGTGTCAAAATAGGTGAAGATGAGATGGAGTGCCAGACCCGACAGCATCGTCGTCGCTTGTTTATAGATCAGACGCCGGGTGCCTCAGCCTGTTGCGATTGATTGTCTTTGAACTGGACAGCAGGCGAATAAAGATGATGCAAAAATAGAAGGGAAGATATGGAGAGTCAGTGGAGTGTCACTCCAACTCACAGTTAACTGAGTGGAGAAATGTGTATTTTCATTGTTACTAACTTATGTAAGACTTCTACTTTTATTCCTGTACCTGGTTGTGATTGCTCATAACTACCAACCATGAGATCTTGTATGTTACTTATTTAAGAGTTTATTTTGTCTTAGGCTTGACTTTAACTTAGTCTTAATGATTATATAAATATAAAATAATTATTGGTTTATTGATTGATTACTATATAAATCAATAAATCGGGGTCATTGACTTGACAAGGAAAATAAGAAGTGGTTCATAAATTGTGAAGAGGAAGGAAAAAAGATTTTCAAAAATAAATATCTGAAGAAAAAAAAATGGAGGTGATATTCACCCTCCTTTACCATGATACCTTTAGAAACCAAACAACCCCCTTCAGAAGTTACTCAAGTAGCAAATCGTCCATCTGTGTGCTATGTAATCTCAATATAGCGTTTAAGTTAATATCTCAGAAGGAAAGATTTGAGAAACAGCATCACAAAGACCTAGAAACTCAGCAAACTGGTCAGGAAGAAAGTTGTGGAGAAGTTTAAAATAGTTATGAAACAACCGCCCAAGTTTTAAGCATCTCTCAGAAAACCTAAAATAATTCATCTGAAGATAAGTATTGCAGACCTCCAAGCCTACTGAGACATGGCTGTCCAGCAAAGCAGACAAGGAGAGCAGCAGAGAAGCTTGTGATTGTTATGAAAGTGCAGAGATCTGCAGCTGAGGTAGGAGAAGCTTTCAAAAAGGTAAACATTAGTTTTGTATGCTACAAATTCAGTCTCTACAGAAGATTGGCAGGAAGGTGTTGCTGATTAAAGCCAAAAATAAGACCTTTTAGTTTTCCTGATGCCATGCAAGGAACATAGACAGGTGGGAAACAATTATTCTGGTCATGTCCCCAAAGGCATTGATGGATGTGGAGGACCATAAAGCAGGGTGGCAGAGAGAGAGAGCAAGAATAAAAAATGTTTAAAAAGAAACAAAAACAAAGTTTAAGGCCCAGAAATCCAAAAACAAAAAACAAAGAAACAGCAGAAACCATGGCAATCGAAGAATGATGAGCAGTGTTGAGCAGATGAAGCAACAGTGACTAAAGAGCCAAAGGGGCATAAATACTAGGAGAATTGATGAGTGGAACAAGAAACAGATGTGACTAATAAATAAAATGGAAGCAGCTGAGACTGCAGTCGGAGAGAACAGACAGAAGGAATCAAAGAGAATATACAGCAGGACAGGAACTGAACACAAACCAGAAACTAACAAGCAAACAGACACAACTAGATACGAGATGCAACACCAACAGGAGACTGGAAAACACAGAGTAAGAAATCACAACTTAAAGAGAACAGAATGGGCCAGACTATTACAAATAAAACTAGATCCTATTAAGAAGAAACTATACACAGTACTAACTGAATCTAAATTTCCCAGGTGTGATGAAATCCAATACGATGAGATTAAAAAAAAATTATTTGGCCTAAATGCACTTGGACAAGTTCAAGAGGTCCTAAAGTCATCTGAGGTCTGGAGGAGCTGAGTGGGAGATTCGGAGGAGGAAGGTTGGTCTGTGAGGCAAGGACAACAATTTTTTTTGTCTCATCACTAAATCCGTAAAAAGTTAGCAGTGTAACATGACGTATTTTCCTCCACTGCATGCTCATGCAGTGTAGGATGCTGATACTTATTTTCTCTCGAAAAGATACGTCGAGAAATCCTAATTGAGATTCAAGCCCTCATATGCTCCAGCCCGTTCCCTTCATATCTCGCAAGGGCAACCTGCTCTCCGTCTTCAGCTGTGTTTGTTTTTGCCCAGTCCACCTGCCCCTCCATTTCATTACCTCAATTAGAGTGATTAGGATCTAAAATTGTTTGTGCGGGCTGCAGTGATTGACAGCAATTGGCCACTTAGGGAGGAGAGCTGAAGACACGCAGAGTGCTGCTCAGTGGCTTGTGTAGTGAAACCCGCATGTGCTACCGGCTGTGCTTGTGGGGTGTGTTTGTTTACTCTGATGGGAGTTGTGCTAGAAGGTGAGAATAATTCATGCAGGCTTCATAGAAAGTGAAGATATCATGCTTGAGATACAACTGAAACATGAATGTTTTAAAAGAGCAGGCAAGTCGGAAGAGAGCTGAGGATAGTATTTTTTGCCCTGGATTTAAGTAACCTTTGCTTCATGCAGTGAATACAGATTTCTTCCTTAAAGGGCAAATCAAATCAACTTGAATGGGACCAAGATAACCTGAATAAGCACTAAAAACTGTTTTCTACATGTTGATTTCAGACATTAAGGTCACCAAGTGAAAAAGTAATTGCCTCCAAAATCTAATAACTACTTGTATCTCTGTTTGCAGCAACTATACTATATAGTGTTTGCAGAAACTTCCGGTGAGTCTTTTACGTTGCTGTGGAGAAATTTGGGCCCACTCTTCTTTGCAGAATTGCTTTAATTGAGCCACAATTTGATCCTTCTCCGACTGCGTTACAGAAACGTCCCAAGCTGCTTCGCAAACTGTTGGCTGGACATTATCGCTAAGGATTTTCTGATGCAGAAAATTCCATCAATTATGGCAAGACGTCAAGGTAGCAGCAGGCAGTCATACCAGCAGCATCATCTACTGTTCACGTTCTGAAATGCTGTTTTAGATTTAGTTTTATACTGGAAGTCAAAGGATGCACACAAAAAAGGTGAATCATCATGATGTGTTTGGACAAATGTCAGAGGGATCTTTGGGATCATTTTAGTTACCGGTGGGTTTTGTCAAGTCTCTTTGTTATTGTTGAATCATAAAGACTAAAGATGTTGTTTTAGGTTCTTTTTTTTTTCCTCTTACTGTAGGTAATTCGCTAATGCACTTCGGAATAATTCAGATAGGCTCACCAGGCATTACCCTTGGTTCTTGTTTTCTTCATTTGTGAATACTGGCCATCTTTGTGCTATGTTGAAATCCCAAAGCCATAGAAACGGCTTTGTGACACTTTTCAGTTGTATGGATTTAAATTATTTGGTTAATAATTTCTTGGTTGCACATGTCCAGCAGTATGTGCAACCAATGTGTGGCTAGTAAAACTGAGCTAATATTTCTCCCTGAAAAATGTGTTCAATCACAGTAATTCATGGTTTTTCAAGAGGGGGAGTGGAATTGAATAAATTCAACCTTATTTGAAAAAAAAAAGTACATTTTGCATTTTGCTTGAGGAGTGAAACTGAAGACATCTGGAGTAAATGTGTTTTTACAGCACAATATAGTTTCTGCAACATGTGCAAAATGCACGACAATTGTGTAAAAAGATTCTATTATTCACTAAAGGAGTCCCAATGCTTATGTGAAGAGCCTGTTCATTTTAACATGCGACCATCGTGTTCCTCTTCTGTGTATGAGCGTCGCTGCTCAGTCATGGCACTTTCTGTTTAGGAAAGAAGGTGGCTCATTGGACAGAAGCACTTAGACGACAGGCTGCTCTTTGTTTTTATGCTCCGTACAGCCGTCATGGCGCAGGTTGTCTGAAGCAGCAGCAGCTGCTGCTGCAGGAGCAGATCTAGGATGTCTGTCTTTGCATCATCTTTTTGCCTGGTGAGCCATTACATTTATAGCACAACGCTGCCAAATACAGCCGTTCATCATTTGGCACTAGCACTCTGAGATGTACTCCAGGACCTCATCCTTGACGGGACATTATTCACATTTCAAAGAGACAGTCTCACTAATTCTGCCTACTTGTTCTCCTCACAAGTCCTACATGACTGACAGTCATTCTGGCCTTCATTCTTACGGTTGTTTGATTTGTATCAGGAATCTTTTCCACTTTAACTATACTACCCTTGTGCTTTGATTCATTCAGTAATGGTGGATTAACCCTTTGACTGCCTATTGTTCTTTATGTAACAACTTACCTCTGTGATAAGCACCAGCATACATCGACATCGACTGAATGAATGGAGCAACCGTTGTTCACTTAATATCCACATGAGGCAGCCAGGAACACATTTTTATTCTCCTATTGAAGTACTATACAGTACTACTGATCCCCACGAGGAACTTAAAAAACAATAAAAATGTTTTTGGTGGATCTTTTGTGGTTTTTGTGACATTCAGAGTTACTTTAGTCTAACAAAACATCGGTGACATTCTGGGTTTGGGAGATCTAGATTTAGTAGGATGATGCCAGAGTCTTGCAGTTCTGTTCTGATGCACAATTGCATCAAAACAGAACTGCCTTTGGAAGATTGTGAATACATTTTATGAAATCTGAAGTTCATTTTATAGGATTCTACTGACATTTTGGGAGACATCAAAATGTCAGTAGGAGCTATTTCTGAGCTCATGTAACTTTTTTCTTTGATAAGTTACTTTTGCAGAGTCCCATAAAAAATTATATAATTCTACATTAGTTTTGTAGTATTTTAAACAGAAGTATTTTGTAATTTTTTAAACATCCACATTTACTTTTTCAGGAACTTCCAAAAGGTTAGTTTATCTTGATTTAGGATGAATCTTGCAGTAAAAAAGATCCTACATTTGATGATATGTGACAAAATGTTTGTATCTCTACTTCAGCAGAGTTGTAGTTTCTTTTCAGTGCTTGATTTGTCACTTTAACATTTGTTTTTGTTTGTCTTTCAGCTGAAATGTCTGTAAAAAGTGCAAAGGGAGGTCCAGAGAGCCGACCGTCCTCTGTTGCCAGGTTGGTGAAGAAGATTTGTGGGATAAATAAGAAAAGATGCAATTAAGCTTAAACAAATGTAGCCAGTTCATCTGAAGTTAATTTTATAGGATCCTACTGACATTTGGAGCAGCAAAGCAAAACTATCCATTAGCTTATTGCAACCTGTTTGAAACAAAGAGATGTAGTAAAGTCTAAAATGTTATTATTTATTTCCAATTGATGCTGTCAGTTTTAGCTATCTTTTCTTACTATACCTTCATGCTAACATGGTGTTGTTCTGTTATATTTTGGAATTAGAAGAAATGAAAACATATCAAGCCAATTAAGTCAAGTCATTTAGCGGATCTTAAATTGATACAGGCTTTTTTCTCTCCCAGCGTATCTCCACGAGGAGGGAGGGCTGCAGCAGCTGGAAAATCGCCCGCTATGGGGAGATTCAAAAACAAGGCCCTTCAGCTTAGCCTCTCCAAGAAATTCTGGTTATTATCATCCTCTGTTTCTAATCAACATTGATTATGACAAAGGGACTAGGTTATGTTAGGCTGTACACTCAATTAGCACCATCAAATGATAAGCAAACTGACAAACAAGCTGCCAGAGTTGCCTCGCTCAGAAAAAAACTGCTTTTCTTGTCTTTTGCTTGTGAAAATTTTCCACATTGGTTTCAGTTGATGGTTAAAAGCTAAAGAGAGGTTTGCAATTTTTTACATTGTAAACTACAACAAATTTAGGTGCCTTGGAATTGATGATGATGTCTCTAAACCAATGGCGTGCAAATACACACTTCACAGCTCCAAGTCCTCCGCGAAGCAGACGGCGTCTGAGGAAGAGGAGAGCAAGAGGAAGAGTAAAAGGAGCCTCAGCAACAGCTCCATGGTGGCAGCTGCCTACATCTCCTACCTAAATAAACTTTTTGGACAGGTCAGTTCTGCATCACGGCGCTACTCTTTGATGTCTCGGACAACAAAGCACAATATATTGTCGATTTTAATGTTTTTGCTTTGCTTTTCCAACAAGAAACATTAAATGTATTTTAATATGATTTTAGATGATGGAACAACAGAAAATAGTGCAAAGTAATTGGGGAAATAAAGCTGCAGAATATGTTGAATCGTTATCATCATTGCAATCAGTGTGGGCCTTAAAGTAATTGCCAACGATTACTTAGATGTAATAGGTTATTATAATTCAAGTCTCCCAGTCTGCATATTGAGAAAGTGTTTGGTCAGTTGGAAGGACTCTGTGGACATGGTGGGGACATTGTTTAAACAATGGTTGAATAGAAAAAAAGTCAGGAAAATTTGGATAAATTATATTTGATATCTTCATTACATATTTCAGGAATGGCATCGTATTATTCAGATAAAAGTTCTCCTAAATAGAACTTAAGTTAGACTTTATATTACTCTGAACACTTACATGCTGAAAAACAGAGGTGGCAGCATTATGTTGTGGGGACGGAAGGGAAGATATATGGGGCTAAACAGAGGTCAATCCTGGAATAAAACTTGCAAAAAATATATATATTAGGGCCTCACAGCATCAAAACGACACTAAGTAACATACAGTCAAAGCTAGAATATAATGGTTTTAGGTCAGTCATATATATGTGTTAAAATGGCCTAGTCAATACACACACCTTATTGTGAGTGAGAATCCATGGCAAGATTTGAAAATGGATGTTTACAGACACTCTTCTCTCAATCTGACTGATTGATTGGGGAAAACGTTCAGTCTGTAGATGAGGAAAGATGATTGAACAATACCCCAAACAACTTGGAACTATAATTGCTCTGAATGTTAACTATTGACTCAGGAGGCTTGAATACAAATGCACAAGCCATTTTTCATAATAAAGATAATGAAAATTATTAGAAAAAACATGCATAATTTCCTTCCACTTCACGATTATGCACTATTGTGCTGCTTTGTCACATAAAATCTCGACTACAACACAATGACGTTCACTGTTGTGACTTTTCAAAATGGGGAAAGGTTCAAGAGGTATGAATACTTTTGCAGTGAACTCTGTCAAGTCAATTTATACCAATTTGAAACAATTCTGATCTGTAAATGCCGCAAAATCTCACGTATGATAGAATTCCATTCAAACAATATAAACAGGGATTTACAAAAGTAGCTTCTTTTCCCTTTAAATCAGTGGACTCAGACTGCAGGCCTCAAAGGCCGGAATCCTACAACTTTTACGTGTCCCTTGTCCTGCACGCTTGATTTAAATGGGGAAACCGTCTCACTGGTATGCAGTCAAGCTCTAGACTAAGATTGGAGCCAGGTGTGCTGAAGCAGAGCAACATCTGAAAGTTGCAGGACACGGGCCCTCAAGGAAAGCAGTTTGAGTTTGCTCTAAATCATTATTGCCTATAATAATTAACACATTCAGAAAAAAACAAATTCTGATGTGTAAATGTAATTTGTCATCTGTTTTCATCAAAATAAAATGAGTTAAGTTGTAAGAAAAAAAAAATATACCCAATTTCTAAATTATTTATACATTTTCTTAGTAATTCATTGCAAGAGTTGCAGTTATCACCAGTCAAACAGTTTCTATATATCGCCACCGAGCTTTGTGCTTCGCTCCCATGCAGTTTTGCACATCTCATCCCCTGCAGCAGTCTCCAAGTGTTTGTCGGCTAGAAGGTTTATTTACAAGATAAGAGCAGAAACACACCACTAAAGTGCTTAAGGAAAGCTCACAAAGGAACAGCATTAACTTTATGGAGTGGATCTGCCGTAGACCAGACCTCAATCTAACCCGGAATCAAAGAGCACAGGAAGAAAGGAGGAAAGACCTCTCTGTTCTTTGAATTTCTGTGCCTGATTAATCCTGTTCTAGGTGTTGGAGGTGCTGGTGCCTTTCCCAGCAGAGAGAAAGGAAGTACGCTCATCAGAGAACTAACAAAGAGAAAAACAATCAGGCACTCACTAGAGAAAAAAAAAACTGAGTTGGTGCAAATATAAGAACTGGTTGATTAATGTGACAATAAATAATTTGGCAATGGTGCCATGTAACCAAAGGGAAAAAAAGATTAATATAAACCCAAATACAAATCACAAGAATATATCTGACCCAGCATCCCTAAATTATTATTTTTTGCCACATTTTTATGACATTTCCAGACAGAAGAATAAAAATTTCCCGAAAGGCAAACTCTGACATGAGCATGAATAATGTATGGTCTCCCCTGTAATACCAACCCTTTTCAATAGCCTGAGCCTTGGAATAAATATAAATTAAAATGAGCAGCTGAAGGAAATTGATTTTTTATTATGCACCACCAACCTGACATATTAGTAATAATATTAATTTACACATATTTTGTTGTGTACGTTTCGGCTCTGGGCACGCAGACCTCCTTGCTGTTTATTTTATTTACTGGTCACGTCATTAGCTGAGATGTTTGCTGCTGAGCAAACATTTCAGCTTTTGTCCTCAGGGCCTCCTGCATTAATCAAACCTTAATAATTACATGAGCACTTTGTAAAATAAAGGTATTTCTCATTAGCATATTATTTTCCAAGACTATAATATTTTTCAAACATAAGCAGGGGAAGTAAATGGTGGATTACTTGGTTAGAGCATGTTCATCCTGCTGATTCAGACGTGATGGTCGTGTCTTCATTATGCCTGCGAAGTAAATTTAAAACCTTTTCAACCTTTGCTCCATTCTGTTTTGGATTAATATATGACCATCCTTCTTATCATAAAATGTAGTTATTACCTGTTACTTACTTTACTACTTAGACTTACTTTAGTCCCAGCTTTTAAGTACCAACACTTAAAAGCACCAAACTGCTCAAAGCAGTTATAAATACCAAAGGTGGGGGACAGCTGAACAAAACCTCTTCCTACAAGCTGCCCCACAGGATGAATGTTTTAGGAGCCTTTTATATGGTGCAGGTGGGCCTCATCTGATTGGCTTGCAATTCTCTGCTGGTCCAATGGGGTGGCTGCTCTCCTGCAGTCTCCAGGCAACCAATCAGGAAGATGAGCTCTCACAGCTGAACCTGCATAATAAAAAGGAGCCTGCACAACCTCAAGTGTCAGGTTCTGTGTTTATTTTCAAGTTTTCTGTGTGTTTATTTCGAGTTCTGTGTCTCTGTGCTCCCCGTGTTGTCCTGTCCTTCCCCGATTACTCCCAGGTGTGTCTCGTTTCCTTGTGTATTTAGTCCCACCTGTGTCCTATGTTCCTCGTCGGGTCCTCGTCTGAGTTTCGTGCTGTCTGTTGCTGTCTCCACTCGTTTGCTGTGTGCTACCTGCTTTAAGCCCCTGTGTTTCGCTTCGCAGTGCTGCCACAGTTTGTGGACTGTTTTCGTGGTCAGTCATATTAAATATCTCATTTTTACCGTCAACCTGGGTCTCCAAGCGTCTGCCTCACCACACCCATTCATGACAGAAGGACCCGACCACAACAAGGTGAGGCACGCTGTCAACATGAGCCCAGAGGACTTAAAAGAACTCACTGGAACCATCCAGGAGTTCTTCCACGCCAAGACGCAGCCTAGGGTCTCCTGGAAGCGGCTGGGCGTCGCAATACGCCTGGGAATCCTGCTGGACTACTGGGTTCCGCGCTTCCCCCTCCCAGAGCTGGTGAAGCTCCTGAGGGAGGTGGAGTGGGAGCGCGGACCAGCACCACCTCCAGCCCCTCCGGCGTTCGGGCCTCCTGCTCCTCCGAGGTCGGCGCCACCTTCCGTTCCAGCGTCTCCAGCCGCAGCACCTCCAGCCCTTCCGGCGTCCGGGCCTCTCGCTCCTCCCAGGCCGGCGCTGCCGCCGTCGCGGATCAAGCTCCTGTTGCCGCCGTCGCGGTTCCAGCCGCCGCTCTCAAGCCTGCAGCGGTTCCAGCCGCCGCTCTCAAGGCTGCAGCAGCAGCAGCCGCCGCCGCTCCAGAGACTGATTCGGTCACAGTACCCATGGTGATGGGATTTCAGGCCGCCCATCTAGCTCCAGGCCGTCAGGTGGCGCGGCTAGTAGCTTTCCCTGCTCCAGTCAGTGAGTTATCAAGTTCCTCGTTGTTTCCTCGTGATTCCTCGTTGTTTCCTCGTGATTCCTCGTTGTTTCCTCGTGCCTCCGTTGAGCCTCCTAGTTGCCTCCCCTGAGCCTCCTAGTTGCCTCCCCTGAGCCTCCTAGTTGCCTCCCCTGAGCCTCCTAGTGTCCCCAGTGTCCTCAGAGCTGTCCCCTAGTGCCTCTTCAGAGCCTCTTAGTGCTCCTCCTCCCGAGTCCCAGCCTCCTAGTGCTCCTCCTCCCGAGTCCCAGCCTCCTAGTGCTCCTCCTCCCGAGTCCCAGCCTCTTAGTGCTCCTCCTCCCGAGTCCCAGCCTCCTAGTGCTCCTCCTCCCGAGTCCCAGCCTCCTAGTGTCCCTCGTCGCCGCCCCCGTGCGGCCCCAGAGACTCTTCGTCGCCGCCTCCTGCGCCGAGGACGGCCCCCTGACTCTCCCCGTGGTTCCCGCCACATTCGCCGGGGACGACCTCCGGACCTTCCCCGTTGGCCGCCTCCCGTGTTTCCGCGCACAAGGTGTGGGTAGTTTTTTGTTTTGTTTTTTGGACTCTTGGCCCCTCTTGTGCCTCCGCCCAACTGTGTGTGTTGGTTTTTTGTTTCTGGACTCTAGCCCTCCTTCCGTCGCCCCTCCACCCACCCGGGACTGTTTTTGTGTTCGTGGACAGTTTTGGGTCGTCTGGTAGCCGCCCCTTGGAGGGGGGGTACTGTCAGGTTCTGTGTTTTTCTGTGTTTATTTTCAAGTTTTCTGTGTGTTTATTTCGAGTTCTGTGTCTCTGTGCTCCCCGTGTTGTCCTGTCCT